>CM019907.1:669126-713837 GCA_009764595.1 Geothlypis trichas | reverse complement strand
AGAAATCCTTCCTGTGAGGGTGGGCAGGCCCTGGCACAGGGTGCCCAGAGCAGCTGGGGCTGCCCCTGGATCCCTGGCAGTGCCCAAGACCAGCTGGACATTGGGGCTGGGAGCCCCTGGGACAGTGGGAGATGTCCCTGCCATGGCAAGGGTGGGATGAAATGGGCTTTAAAGGCCCCTTCCAACCCAAACCATTCAATGACTCTATGATCTTACACAGCAGCTTTCACTACCAAGTGCTCTCAGCCTCCTCCTCCAGTTTTATTTGAGCTTTTGGATGGGAAAAAGAAAATACTAAAGAAAAGGGGAGTGTGGCAGTTTTACAGAAGTAGTGCAGAGCCCCTGGCAGCTGTCCTGGGTGTGGGTCATCCCTGTGCTCTCTGATGGGGAAGGTCCAGCCTCAGTGTCTGTCTGTCCAGGACAGCTGTTGTGTGCCTGTAGGTATCTATATATAATAGATAAGGAGGTTGCAGAGTTCATTAACTATTTTTTTTCTTGGCTGGAGCTGATAAATATAATATCTCCCATTATAAAAAAGCGTCCGAATTCTTGATAAGAAATAGCACAGCTGTAATTACACTGAACTTTGTAAAATGAAAGTAAGTTATTACTTCCGCTGAACGTACTCGTGGGACCATTGCTTAGTGTCCTAAACTTCTCTGAGTTCTTATCTCTGTTAAGCAGTCAGTGAATGTTTGTAAGCCTGATTCTACAGGAAAAGATGTAAATGTGTGTGTGGAGAGCTTGGGCTCCAAAGCAGCCACATTTACTCCCTCCTTGATGTTCTCTGGTGAACAGGTAGTACAGGTGTGCTGAGAGCAGCTCCTTTCACCTGCTGGGAAAGCAGGGACTCCCCTCCAAAGGATTTGCATTTTCTTCTCTTCCCTGCTCCTTTCCTTCTTTTCCTTGCTTATTCTTGGTTACAGTTCTTCAGGAATTTTCAGTGATGGGCAGTGACTGATTAGCCAGTAAAGACTTGGTCTGAGAGTTCAGGATCTGTCTGTGTTAATATGTAAAGCAAAGTCCAGTATTGCCCCTTCAATAGCAATAACCAGAATATTATTCATTTTAACATTAGACATTAGGAGCTTACTTACTCAAAAGCTGGATGGAAGTTTTGGGTAGACACAAGTGTGCATAAAAAATGATTCACACCCCTTGTATCTAATTGGAAGCCTTACTTTGGTTGTGTATGTATATGGATTTGCACTTTGTTTTGCTTAATTATGTGTGTGCACAGGAGCACAGTAATAATAACAACGTTGTGAGCTAGACCTTGCTGCATAATGCAGTATTTTCTCTAGAGATCCATTTCTACCTGCTGGCTGTCCCCGACAGGAATTTAGGAGGCTGGCAGGACGTGGTCAGTGCAGAGGCCATTCATGCAGAGCAGTTTTCCAAAGGACAGCTCCTGCAGGTTCCTTGCTGCTGCCTGCTTTGTCTCCACACAAGTCTCTGCAGGCTTCAGCAAACATTTGAAAGAAATGTGGGTTTTCTGCTGTCAGTCTGCAGTTGTGACTTTCACCTTCCACTCGTAGCTGATGGTTTCAAAACAGGGCTTGGCATTTGCAAGTAGCTCAGTTAGGCAACATCTTCCTTGTGCTGCTGCTTGTTTGTGTGCTGCCAAGTGGGACCTGGGGAGTTATTTTGCCTTTTTATGGGCTGGGTACCCTGAGTCTCAGCCAGCTCTGCCAGCCTGGCTGTACAGATTAACCAGCCCACTGTATGTTCTTGGCCTCCTGGCTGTAGTTGGCAGCTGGGTCTTTGCAGGAATTAGCTGTGCCATGGTGGGTGTGCTCCTGGGAGCACAGGATGTGGGCACCAGGGTGCTGGTCCCTGTCCCTGCCACCCTCCTGGGGCCTGCTGGGCAAGGCACACCACGGCTGAGGTGGGAATAGGCTGGGGTGGGAAATGGGAATAGGCTGGGGTGGGAAATGGGAATAGGCTGGGGTGGGAAATGGGAATAGGCTGGGGTGGGAAATGGGAATAGGCTGGGCTCTGCTCCCAGGGAACAGGGACTGGAGCAGAGGGAACCCCCTCAGGCTGGCCCAGGGCAGCTCAGGGTGGGCACAGCAGGAATTTCCCCCTGGAAAGGGGGCTCAGGGATTGGCACTGCCCAGGGAGGTTTGCAGTGCCCATCCCTGGAGGGGTCCCAGGAATTCTGGAGGTGGCACTCAGGGCATGGGGACAGGGTGGGCATGGGCACAGCTGGGACTCCATGATCCTGGAGGGCTTTCCCAACTTCAATATTTCTGGGGATTCTGTGCAATAAAAATTAAAGGGTGGAAAAAGAAAGCTGAAGTAAGTGGGACAGAAGTAGATGACCCTTTAAGGAAGGAAGGATTCCTGCACTTCCACTGCTCCATGGGTGCCTGTGGGTCACTGGAGCCACTTGGGGTAAGCACTGCAGAGCACAGGGACCACAGAGCTGTTTGCAGCAGCTGTTGGGCTCTAGGGCTCCACTAATTAGCTCTAATGTAGGTGCAGCCCATTTCTTCCAAAAAGCTTCACTTTAGGAAATAGCTTTTGTTACGTAAGGAGCAGACGGTTTGTAATCAGAGCTCTTCCACAACATCACAGTATTGATTTTGGAAACATTCCATATCCCTAAAAGGCTCTCTCTGGGCCAGGTTCCCGAGCCAGCGTGTAGCTCTGTCTCCAGGGGTTTCCAGGTGAACTCACCCCGAATCGCAGCCAGCTCCTGTGGATGGAGTCCAAAGTCTTGGACTGGGTTGTTTTTATTTGCTTTGCAAAGCTTCTCAAATGAAGCGTTGGTTCTGATTTCAGAGTGATTCTGAACACAGGCCCCTCCTCCAGGATTAGATTTGCATGTGCTATCAGGTCTCAATCTGTATCCCAGGATGTAAAACTAGGCTACTTCCTTGCCACACCTAACTATTCACCTAGTTAGTAGCTATTTTTGAGCAGGTTCCTGATTGTGTGTGCAGGTATATGTCCAGTCTTGTAAAAAGCAAAACACCTTGATTTCTAACCCCTGCTCCTTGAGCCTTTGGCCAGGGAGCAGAAGGAAGAGCCTGGATGAAGTGCCAGCATTGGGAGCAAGTTGAACTGGCAGACTGTCTATTCCAATATCCGCATTAAAAATGAGGGGAATGAAGAATATATTAAAAAACGGGAAACAGTTTAAATTAACTGTATCTGACAAGTGCATTTCTTTCTAGTGGCAGTAATTGGCTCACAGTCATTGTACTGTATGTGTGGTTGATGGCTGATATTAGCCCCCACCATCTGTGAAAGCCAGAGTGACTATCTGAGAAGTTTAAGTTAAAACAACATTGGCACAAGAACACAAAAGTGTGGAAATCATCCTGCACACATTAGTCAGTGATCAGGCTGGGGACCAGGCTTCCCACTCCTTCCCATGGGACAGGAGGGAATTGAAATGCTTTCATCTAGAGCTTGATAAATACATTGTGATGTGTGTATGCTGGGAAAGCTCAAAATACCTGTTGGCATTGGGGTTTCTTTGTATTCCTGTTAGTCCTTAGATACAGTTCTTGGGATTACAGCCGTCCCAGTCTGCAGTGTTGCCTCATTGCCAGGGACATGCTACTGTCTGTGGCAAGACGATTGCTATTGAAATTCCAAGAGGGATTTACACAGAGGACTTTTCCCCTCATCATCTCTAAGTGGGAGGGTAATGAAGCAGCAGAAGAAGAAGTGGGTAGGCTAAAATCGAAACACTCGACACTAGACATTCGAAAGAGGAGCTAAAAAAGTTTGTTCCTTGTGGGACAGAGTTCACAGCAGTGGTTCTGTCATCTAAAGCAGGGTGGGAATATCTTGGTGTCTGGGTACAGAAGGCAGATGAAGCAGTTGGAAGCAGTAGGACCAAGAGGAGGAATGAGGATAGGATACCTATTTTCTGCTTTGTTTCTCCTTTATTTTGTGCCTGACAAGTGCTACAGCCACTTTTGGGCATGGGAGCCGGGCTGGTTGCCTGTGCTGCAGCGTGGGAAGGACTCTCCCCATATGGTGAAGTGCTGCCTGGCTTCCACTTACAGCACAGGGTGGCCGGGGGGATTGGGGGTTTAAATCCTGCCTGCAGGATGTTCCATGGCTGTGGGGTGACCCTGTGAGCTGGATGGATGTCAACAGGTTGTGCTCCTGTGCTTGGCTGGAGAGGTGGTGTTGGATAATGGCTTTAATCCAACGCCCTACCTTGTGTTTGAGAGCTGGAGTGACAGGAGGCTCCAGGGCAGGCTCTGGAGGGTGGCTGTGCTGTGTCAGCCCTGCTGGGACCCTCTGCAGCCCTTCCTCGGGGTGTGTTGGGCTGTTCCTCACCGGAGATCTGCCCTGCAGGGGAAGCATCTCCAGCTTGGGTTGGGTTAAGCTTTAATCAGTTCCTTTCCAGCTTCTTCAGCTGCTCTGGCCTGGCATCCCGTGTAACATTAACCACTCCCAGCTTCTCAAAGGCACACGAGAGACAGCTTGCTAGATGACCTGCTCAAGAGGGTGCTCATTTTCTGGTTACATCCCCTTTTCTGGTTAGTTGGCCACTTCCTGCATTGACACACCCTGGAGCTGCTGGTAACAGACCAGTACAGCTTTAAAGGCTGGAAGTACCCCCAGTCAGAGCTCAACTTGCTGGCCGTGCTGCTAGGCCACCGTGGCCCCCTTGAGTAGTCCTGTGGCAGGGATGAGAGCTGGGCTGGAGGCAGCTGAGGGTGGCACTGCAGCTCTTTGGAGAGGCAGGACCCAGCTCAGCCCGGAGGGACGTCGGTCTGGGCCTCTCAGCATCCCAAACTCACCTGAGGAGCTTTGGGAAGGAAGGAATTAGACAGTGCTCCTGCCCCAACGGCAGGTTATGCAAACCGTAGTGGAGATGATGATCAGTTTTCTATTTTTAAGCCTTGCATGGAGTGAGTCACTTTATTAGTCGTGTTCGTTTGCAGTGGAATGCGAAGCGCCCGGATTCCATGGTAATGGCCCGGTAAGGCCCAGGGTATCCAACACAGCAGATTGGCTTTCACACGGGCTGTGTGTCTCAGTGTCTGAGCTGTGTGACGGCCCGGATTCCATGGTAATGGCCCGGTAAGGCCCAGGGTATCCAACACAGCAGATTGGCTTTCTGCTCCCGTTCCACGGGCTGTGTGTCTCAGTGTCTGAGCTGTGTGACGGCAGCGCGGGGCGGCTCACGCTGCTGCAGCTCAGCTCTGCAGCCTGCATCCGTCTGTGCCCGCTTCTGCTGCAGCTCCATCCTGCTCCATCCTCCTGGCCCTGGGGCTGAGCTCCCCGCCCTTCCCCTTCCCTCATTCCTTTCATTCCTTGCCCCAGCTTTGGCCTTGGGCTGCTCACATCCAGCCCTGTACCCGCTCTGGCGGTTGTGGCGCTTCCCTTTCAGCCCTTGTGGGTTGCACAAGTCCCAAGAACATCCAGGCAATAATCTGGCAGCTGGCTGGGCCGGGCATTACGGGAAGCAAGGAATGCAAGTCACTGCCAGGAGCTGTGCCAGCCTGGTGAGGGCTGGGGTGGCAGAGGTTTGCCAGGTGGGACGTGCTGTGCACAGGCATCTGCTGAGGATGGCTGTTGAAATCTCTGCTTGGAAACCCAGGGTGTAAGTGGTGCCTTGTAGGGTTTTGGGGTTGCAGCAGTGTCAGGAGTGCTGTGACTGCTGAAGTGGAGCCCTTGCCTTTGACACAGCAGGATCAGGGTCTGATACCTGGGCAGGGTCACCTGGGCACCTCATTGAGGCAGGAGCTGGTCAGCAGCCTGGGTCTGGAGTGGGACACTCCTCTGGAAGTGGCTGTTCATGCTGCTGTAGTCCAAGTGAGTGTGACTGATGGTTAAGGAATGCACCAAGGACTTCCTACTGTGACTAGGGTTTGTATTAACTTTTGGAAATTGAAAGCAGGAACTTGTGCTGATAAATCTTTTGTGTAGTTTCCATTTTCTGTAGACTGCTCTCCCCGCCCCTTTGTGTCCTTTCAGGTTTAAAGTCTTATTTCTTCTTATCATGAATCCTTTAACAGCAGTTTGAGCTCATGTCCCTCTGAATCTTCACCAGAACTGTTCCCTGGGGATATTGAGCTCCTTGGACAGATCACTCTATGCAGTAGCTGCTCCTTGTGACGTGCTCCTGGCTCTTCCCACGCCAGCCAAGGGCTCCTGCTCCTGCCACAGCTTGTTCTAGAGCCTGTCAGGGACCTCAGCTCACCCTGCAGGTGAGGCCATGGGTCCAAAGGTGCCATTTATGGCTTCTATTGAAATCAAGGGTAAGGCTTAACATGCAGATTTACTGTGTCAGATGGCACTGACAGCATCTTTTAAAGGTGATTCAGAACATTGGTGTGATGGAAAGATGACATTTCTGACTGTAGCGCTTCTCATGCTGGTTGCTATTATAATTTTCATTAAAGTAAAATCCCATTTCTGTCACAAGCTATTGATCTCAGCTGGAAGAGAGGCAGGTTTCAGTACCTGCTCCCAGAAGAGGAGGGGTTTGTGAGCATGGGCTCTTCCCTGGTACAGCCTCCGTGGGAACCACATGTGCTGCATTCCTTCCCTTTCATCTGCACTGGGGTGGATCCTGCCCAAAGCTGGCAGCAGCCTTCCTCAGGTGTCTGGGACAGAGCTGGGGGAAAAACCCAGTGTCTGACCAGAGCCTCTCCTTTCCCTGAGGTTTGTGGCCACCAGAGAGTGTTCAGTCCTTTCCAGAGGAGTCCTTGTGAGCCATTTGCTGCCTGCAGAGCCTTCCTTTGGGAACAACCAGAGCTGAGCCGTGCCTGGCAGAGCCTGGGGCAGCCTGGTGCCAGCAGTGCCCGGGCCCTGCCCACCTGCAGTGCCCTGAGCTCACCCAGCCTCATCCAAACACATCCTCAGAAATGCAGGCTCGTGTTTCCCGGGATGCAATTGAGCTGTTCCAGGTGCAAAAGCACCGTCTGGAATGTCTGTCTGGCACTGTGCTAGAGTGGCTTATGCTAAGCCCTGTTTCATTCTCTCCTGGATAAGCTCCTCTTAGGGATGGTGAGCAAGATGGATGTGGCAATTTGAGCAGCCAGTGTGCTGGGAGAGTTCCTTTCTCAGGAGAATTGTCTGTAATGGGCTCCCAGCTCTGAGCAGAGCTAATGCAACGTGCCCTGGGGCCAGGCAAGGAGTGGGGAGCCCTGAGGCCAGAAATCCTCTCACAGAGGGCCACAGTCCCTTTCTGGGTGTTGGAGATGCTGCCTGCAGGATGGAAGTGGGAAAGCTGTGCCCTGTGGCATGTCTAATGTCCCTTCAGCTGGAACAGCTGGACCTGGCTGGGCTCAGGTGACAATCACTGAGCTTCTTAGTCAGTGCTTAGTGTACCCTGTGCAAATTCCATGGAAAGGAGTGCTGGAACTGGCAGGTGTGTCCCTGGTGTCCCAAATGATGTCCAAGGCAGGGGACAAGCAGGGCTGAGTGGTGTCTGTGCTTGCAGGAGCTCTGGTTCTTAACAGGACTGTGCTGCAGCCATCCCCCTTCCTCACACAGCATGGACAGGACACACTTCCCTTTGTGTCCCTGCAAGCCAGCAGCTCTGCAGATGTGACACGGCTCCTTGGAGGATGCTGGTTTGTTCCTTTGCAGCTCCCTGGGTTGCTGTGTTCTGGCACAGGCGCTTGGAGGGCTCCAGGCTCTCAGAGACTCCTTTGCTGCTGCATGAGGGGTGTGGAGATGCTCCAGCACTGCCACCAGCCTCCCCTGGGCAGCAGAGCTGTCATCCTGCCTCCTGGCAGCCTCGGGCACGGGTGTGTGTCCTGCAGTGCTGGCTGGGGTGTGCAGAGCTCCTGTCACCATCTGTGTGCCCTGGCTGCAGGTGGGTGGGAGTGATGCCTGCCTGAGCTCCTCCAGTGTGGGGATGGCCACGGGAATGTTCAGCTGCCCTTCAGCTCCTGTGCTCTCCTCCTGTGCTCTCCTGCATGTTCCAGCTGCTCTTCAACTCCTGTACTCTACTGCATGTTCCAGCTGCTCTTCCAATTCCTGTGCTCTGCTCCTGTGCTCCCCTGGATGTTCCAGCTGCTCTTCCAATTCCTGTGCTCTCTTTCTGTTCTCTCCTGGATGTTCAGCTGCTCTTCAGCTCCTGTGCTCTCCTCCTGTGCTCTGCTCCTGTGCTCTCCTCCTGTGCTCTGCTCCTGTGCTCTCCTCCTGTGCTCTCCTCCTGTGCTCTCCTGGACGTTCCAGCTGCTCTCCAATTCCTGTGCTCTCCTGGATTCCACCTTGTGATCCAACTTTGACTGTCCATAGTCTTCCTCTCTGTTTTCACAGAGGTGCTGTGGTGTTTGAGGCCAGACCTCCACAGTAGCTGCCCTCCCAGGAGCTTTCTTTGCTGAGGTTTGTCTCTTTTCTCTTTCCCTCCCTGGCACAGCTCAAAGGAAAGATGAAGCTGATCTTCTTTTTGCAGCCATAGTGAGAAGTAAATGGAAGATGGGATACAGGAAAGGCAGTCGTGGTGGGAGTCTCCAAGAGCATAAATGCTCCTCTTTGGAAAAACCTGTGGGAAGCTGCAAGTCTTGGCCTTCTGTACACGATCCCTCACACAGTTTGTACACAGCAGCTCTGCATCAAATCCCTGCCCCACAAATCGTGTGTGGGATTTCCCCACGCTCAGTGTGCTGCAGGCAAAGGGCTCAGGGACTGAGGTCAAGCTTTGGCTTGGGAGGGACTTCAGAACTCCTCTCATTCCGTGGGCAGGGACCTTCCCCTGCCCCAGGTGCTCCCAGCCCTGTCCAGCCTGGCCTTGGGCACTGCCAGGGATCCAGGGGCAGCCCCAGCTGCTCTGGGCACCTGTGCCAGGGCCTGCCCACCCTCCCAACCAGGAATTCCTTCCTTTGAGGCATTCCAGCCTGGGAACATGTTTCCATGCCCAGCCTGGCATGGGGAGCTGGCTCCCTGCTGCTGGCCCGGGGCTGCTCCCCACGCCTGGTCAGAGCATTGGCACAGGGCTGCACACACAGTCTGCCCTGCTTGGAGCCCTGTTGGTGCTAAATCACTGTCTGGGCAGTGTGGCCAGGCCAGGGTGTCCTCGGGGTGCTGATGGGATGCCCAGGTGGGAGGGATGCTGTCCCTGACACGCTCCAGCCCCATGCACCCAGGGAACACTGGGCCTGGGCCTGCTTAACATTCCGGTCAGCCCCGTGCCAATTGTCATTCAGATCCCAACTCTGGGTCTGTTAAGAACTTGCCTGACCCACATAGGGCTGGTTTGCAGCCCTCTGAGCTGGGTGCAAAGTGCCACTCAGTGCTGTCCCTGTGCCTGCTGCTGCTGCCCCGGGTAGGACGGGCTGGGCTGGGGGCAGCTCCTGCCTGGGGGCTGCAGGGATGGGCTGGGCTGGGGTGGGCAGCAGCTGCAGGAGGTGCTGAGGAGCCCGTCCCATCTGCTGTGGGGTTGGGATGGGGTTTGGTGGCACTGTCACTGCAGACAGGCTGGTCCTGATCTGCCTTCCCTGGGATTGGCACTGCCTGGCACACTCAGGGGCACTGTGGGGTGTGGGTATCTGCTCTGATCTAAATACTCTTTCATCCTTCAGCTTGCTCAGCAGACACCCTTGCCTCTGTCTAGACTTTGTTTAGAAGTTACTAATATTGCAGTGAAAATCTCTAATTAAGATATTGCTACCCTAAATTTCAACTTGTCACAACATTGTTATTAGTTTCTTCAAATGGTTTATTCTGTGTGTACCAGATCCCGACATGGTAAAACTGCCAGTTAATTTTTATCTTCTTTTCTTCCAGTAAAAAATGGCATTTCAGAAGGCAGTGAAAGGAACTGCTCTCATTGGAGGAGGTGCCATAGCAACAGTTTTTGGCCTCTCTCAATTTTCTCAGCATAGAAACAAACACGTAAGTATTAATTATGATTTTTGATAAAATAGGAAACTTAAAATCTGTCACAGCATATGTCAGGCTTGTACAAATAGTTTTAAAAAATGACCTTTGGCTGCCACTGGAGGCTTTACTTAGTTGCAGGAGGAGTGGAAAGACCTGACTGAAGTCAAAGCAATGTCTGCACAGTGTTTTCAAGCTGAGAGGCTGGAATTGAAACCAGCAGCACTACCTGAGACCATCCCAGGCTGGCACAGAGCTGGTGCCAGCTCCTGCTGGGTTCCTAGGGCTGGGGACAGCATGTGTGCCAAGGCAGGGCTGGGGCAGGCCTGTGGTGGGCACAGCCCAGCCCCGGGGTCCCTGCAGGGCTGTGCCAGGGGGCACGGCCAGGGGCAGCTCCCCCAGCAGGGCAGGCTGGTGCTGCAGCCCTGGCACAGTGAAGCAGCACATCCCGTGCCAGTCTGTGCCCTGCACCTTGCTGCTGGAGCACACAGATTCCCCATGGTACCTGCTCCTCCCTGCAGGGCTGTGCCAGGGGGCACGGCCAGGGGCAGCTCCCCCAGCTGGGCAGGCTGGTGCTGCAGCCCTGGCACAGTGAAGCAGCACATCCCGTGCCAGTCTGTGCCCTGCACCTTGCTGCTGGAGCACACAGATTCCCCTGGGTACCTGCTCCTCCCAGCAGGGCTGGGGTGCCTGTGCTCTTGAGCTTTCTTCACCACTGCACCGTGGGCTTGCTAGGGCTGGCAAATTCCTCTGAGGCTCCCAGTCCCACCATTCCCCCAACGCTGCCAAGGCCACCATGACCCCACATCACAATGGTCTTGAAATCCCTTTTCTGGCTGTTTCTATGGGGAGGAGGAGGAGGAGCAGCTGGGAATGGGATGAGTCATGTCTGGGGAGCCAAGCTGGGAAGTGGATAAGGCAGGATTCTTATGGCTTCAGATACTGTTGCAGAAAATAAACCCCAGCATTTCATGAGCTCCCCATCGGGCTGCCTGCCTTGCTCCAAGCTGGTAATGCTCTCTGCAGAGTCTCCATCCAGGGTTTACAGCCTGGCTTCATTACTGTCACAAATGGCAGCTGCAGCTTTTAGGACTGCTAAATAAGAGAGTTGGAAGGGAAAAGTGACCTGGAGAGCTCACTTGTTGCATGTTGTCTGCAGGACTCCAGAATTCAGGGAATTCCTCTTTTTCTGGGGATGGATGGCCACTATGAACTTCCAGAGACAGATTAACTCCAGGGTTTTACAGAGTGTGATCATAGGGTCAAAATCACAGAACCACTCTTGCTTTTATCCCAGCTCATTTTCCTGTGCACACACATCTGCTGGCAGTTTGGGTCACATTTATGCAACTGGAATTGAGTCACTGAATCCCAGAACAGCAGGGATTGGAAGGAGCATTAAAGCTCTTGTCATTCCAGCCCTGCCCCATCCCTGGAATGTCCCAGGCCAGGCTGGACAGGGCTTGGAGCACCCTGGGACAGTGGGAGGTGTCTCTGCCATGGCAGGGGTGGCACTGGATGGAATTTAAGGTCCCTTCCCACCCAAACCATTCTGAATTCTGTGATTTGCCCTTGAACACTCAGATGCTTGCAGGTGGCACAGAGAGCCTTTGCTGGCTGCTTCACCAGCACTTCCAGCACTGATGGGGACACAGATCCTGCTGCATTCTGACTGCATGGCTGCATTCTGGTTTTGGGCCTTTATTTAATGCATCAGCCTCAGCAGGCTGGTGCCAGGTGTGAGATGGGGTTCTTGGACATGCCAGGTTGGACTGGAGACCACTGCTGGCTTTTCCTTCCCCTCTGCCCTCGTGATCCCTGGGGGAAAGGCAGTGCTTTGGTTTGGAGTTGCAGGATTCTGTTGTCCTTTCCCTGCTCTTCCTGGGCTGTGAGTGCCTTGTTGGTCAGTAGGAATTGCTCAGCAAGGTGAATCCAATAGTGTGATAATATGATAATGCATCAGGGCCTGCTCTGGGGAGTTCTAATTACTGTATTTTTTTGTTTAAATGAATAAGGATGATGAATTTGACTCTGCAAACCTACCTGGAGATTTACAGTAGCAAATTAACGAGAGCACTGGATTATGGATTACTAGATCACTTTATAACTTGATGATTAAATTCAAACTGCCAAACTAAATTCCTCTCACTAAGAGCGTAATCAAAACCATTCAGGGAACTCTTGCCTGAGAAATTGTAGATATAAACAGCAATTGCTTATTTCAGTAAACACACTTGTTCACTGCCAAACTAATCACGTTACTGCAGATGGAATCCCTGTGTGCAGCTTTTCTTCACTCCCCCATTTAATTGACAGCAAGATGCATCATATCTATATCAATTCCTGGTACTAATCACTCTGCTTATATTCCAGGGCTAATCTCCACACTCTGCCTATACCAGGGGCTGGATGCTGGGACTCTGCTCTGGGCTCTGCTAGGAGCCATTTCTTGTAAATAATGGGTTTAAAAGCAAACCTAGACATGGAGTCAAACCCACCTGATGCCAGTATTTCTTGAACTCCAAATCTCTCTTTTCTGCTGTTCTGTTATTTTCCTGAAGTTGGGTAGCATGATTGGAAATTTCTCAGGAAATGCAGTGCACAGTAAATTTGGAGGGAATTTTCCTTCTCTAGAGCTCGTGGAAGTTGATCACGTGTTGCTGAGCTTCATCAGCCAAAACCCATGCAAGACAGGGTGTTTCTAGTGTTCCCAATTTCCTGCTTGTCACTGCTGGCTGGCAGTGCCAGGGTGGCCTTTAAGGTCCCTTCCAACCCAAACCCTTCAGGGATTCTGTTATGAGGTTTTATTGCACTTTGGGGGTATAAAAGCTTTATGGCAGTGCTGGAGCCACAGGGCCAGTGAGAGAGCAGGGCAGGAGGCAGGAGCACATGGGATGGGCAGAATTCTGTGCCCAGGAGAACAACGTGGCACCTGAGCCTCTCTGCAGCTCCCAGACTTCAAACTGCCTCCTCCCAGCCCCAGAGAGCCTCAGGAGCTGCAGGCTGTGTCTGGGGCTCTGTGTGAGGGCTGCTGTGCCTGTGAGCACCAGGCAGTGAGCAGAGTTTGCTGCCTTGGCAGCTGGGCACAGCTGGGCACAGCTGGGCACTGCAGCTCCTGGGTGCCCCACATGGGCTGGGGGACAGAGCTGATCCCACAGGGATCACCACACTTGGAAAAATCAGGATTTCTTATAACTCTTATCTTTTATTTCTTGTCCCCAGTCCCTCTCCAGCTCTCCTGGAGCCCCTTTGGGGCCTGGAGGGGGCTCTGAGCTCTGCCTGGATCCTTCCCTTCTCCAGGGGAGCATCCCCAGCTCTGCCAGCCTGGCCCCAGCCCTGCAGCAGCTGCAGGACCTCAGCAGATCCTCAGTGTGAAGGAGGGCTCTGTGTCCAGCCCCACTTTCCCCAGGACTGCATTGTGCCACGGGGCAGTGCCAGTGGCTGCTGCTGTCCCCAGGGATGTTCACCAGCTCCTTGCATTGCAGTCATTCCTGATTGCAGCATGAACCTGCCATTAATTATCCTTGGAATATGCACTTCCTTGAGTCATGGCTACTAGTTTTTAGATTTTATTTTCAGCTCTATAGTAGAGAGGGACACAGAGCTAATGCATTTAAATCATGATACTGCTGAGGAATGAGCAAATAATTCTGAACAAAAATATTTAGGCTGCATGCACCATATAATCTGAACTGAGGCTTTTTGTGCTTGGCTGGAAAGGAGTTTCTGTGGTTTGTCACTTGAATTTTTATTAGTCTGCTCTTTCCTGTCTGGGAGATCTGGGCAGAAGCTATTCTGCATAGTTAAGTCTGCCATTTGGCCTGGAGACTGCCTAAATTAGGTCTTAAATTAGGGTTAAGCAGGTTTTTCTGGTGTTCAAAGTGTTTATAATTTTCAAGAAAGTCTGGAAACGTTTAGAATTCAGTTTAAGTTGATGTTAACAGCAGAGAGCCTTCAGAGACTGCTCAAACCCTTCCTGCTTGAGCCATGGTCCCTGGTAGGTGACTGAGCATCAGCCCTTGTGTCCACAGTCACTGCACACACAGCACTGGCTCTGGGAATATCAGCCCAAAGAGATCCCCAGGGCCATTCCAGGGAAATGGGGACTTGTCTGGAACTGCCACGTTGTTAAGCTTTGTCACTTTAAAGTTGTATTTTAACGTGCTGTAGGACATAAACTGCATTGCTTACAAGTTTCTCACAAAGGAGGTGGAATCAGAGTTTCTTTGGTGTTTCAGGGCACCGTGTTTGACAATCCCATCACTCCTGAACCTCATTAAACTTGAGCTTGAGATGGGAAATGTACACTCAGCTTTGTGTCCCTTGCTCTGGTGAATTTTTTGGTAGAGAGTCCAGAGCCCAGCCATTGTGTCTGTTTATTAAAATGCTTCCTTTGTAGTTTATTAAAATAATAACAGCATCCTGTAACATTTGAGAGTCCCTAGAAGTAATGAATACAGGTAGTAACCCTTGAGTGCAGTGTTACATTGAGGTGGGCAAGGGGAAGTAGAGGTGGGGTATCCCTTCATGGATTTGGTTCTGTTTGCTCCTCAATGTTTAATATGATATAATTGATATCATATTAAACATTGAGGAGCAAACAGTACCAAAACCATTAATTAATTATATCAATTAATATGATATAATTCCCAGCCTCTGCCACACTTGTTAAAAGTGGGGGCAGTGGCTGGGAATTAATGAGTTTACCTTTGTGGCTGTAGAAAATGCTGTGTTTGGGGGTGCCTGTCCCCATAGCTGTGTGTGCAGAACAAAGACAGGGCCTGACGGGCTGCGTTCCACCTTTGCAGGGTGCCCTGGTGCAGGTGCAGGCTGCAGAAGCTGTTCCAGCCAGGAAGGAGCAGCTGCCCACGAGGGAGCAGCAGCTGCAGGCCCTGCAGAGCGGCGAGTTCGACGTGCTGGTGATCGGCGGGGGAGCCACGGGCTGCGGCTGCGCCCTGGACGCGGCCACCAGAGGTGAGGGCAGGCCGAGCCCTGCAGGCTCCCGGGGTACCTGGATGGAACAGAACTCTCTGAGGGGCTTTGCTGAAGTGCCCAGAGGGTTGGTGATCCTGGCTGGGAACCTCTGCTCTCAGGAGGACCCTGAGGAAGGTCATGTAGCTGTGCTATTTTATGAAAAATCCTTTCCTTAGGAATTTTTCTCCTGAGAAGCTGAGAGGCTTCAGGAACAAAATGTAACCAATGGTTATCTGCTGCTGTGGGATGCAACAGGTGCAGCTGGGATTGGGCTCATATGGGTGTTTCTAATTAATGGCCAATCACAGTCTGGCTGTCCGGACTGTCTCAGTCAGTCACAAACCTTTGTTATCATTCCTTTTCTGTTCTTAGCCAGCCTTGTGATGTAATCTTTTCTTCTATTCTTTTAGTATAGTTTTAATATAATATATATCATAAAATAATCAGCATTCTGAACCATGGAGTCAGATTCTCATCTCTTCCCCCATCCTGGGACCCCTGTGAACACCACCACAAGGTCACACAGCACAGTGTCCCCACCTTTGGGGAACTGGGCAGAGCACAGAGCCCTGACACTCTCAGGCTCTTTAAAATGTTTTCTTCTGATAAAATCCTTTCTTCTATTCTTTTAGTATAGTTTTAATATAATATATATCATAAAATAATCAATCAGCCTTCTGAAACATGGGGTCAGATCCTCATCTCTTCCTCATCCTCAGACCCCTGCAAACACCACCACAAGGTCACACAGCACTGTGTCCCCACCTTTGGGGAGCTGGCCAGAGCACAGAGCCCTGAAGCTCTCAGGCTCTTTAACCTGGGCATGCACCTCAGAAACAGAGGCAAAACCCCACGAGAGCCTCTCAGTTTGAGCTGGGAAATGCTCATCCAGCAGGGGTGGTAATATGAATGGATAAAGCAGTAGGGACTGAGCACAGGGAGAGAAGTCCAAACTCCAGCCTGGTTGTTCTATTTAATAACACGGGACAAAGATCTTCCCACTTCTGCCTCTGCTGTGCTTTGGCAGAAAATGCAGTTGTAAAGCAGACAGAAATGATTACAGTTAATCTCTGTTTATCCTTTTCCTGGGTGTACTGGTTATATCAGTAGGTCTCTGAGGTGTGAAATATTCACGGGCATTTGGTTAATGAGTTGTGTCTCGTTGCTGTTCATTCATGGAACTTGCTCTTTTATCGTGTTTGCTTCGCTTAACAACAAATTTTGCTTTTCGTGTGTTTGATAAATCTTCACCAAATTATTTCTGATTGTGTCCATTAATCTTCAGTCACATTCGACAAAAATGAATTGCTCTGATCTTTCTAAGTTACCAGTAATAATTAGATTTTTTAAGCACATTAAAGTTTTGGGAGGCCGGTGGATGTTAAAATCTCAGTGTTGGCACTGCTGAGGGCCTCGAGGGCTGTGTCCAGTGCTGGGTCCCTCATGGCAGAGGACATGGAGGGGCAGGATGTGGTTGGACTCAGGGGTCCTGGAGGTCTTCTCCAGCCCCAGGATTCAGTGGTTAAGGCTGATCAGGCTGTTTGCTGTGTTTGTCAGAATTCAATGGGTTTGGGCCCCTCTGAGGCAAACTCCAAGCAAGCAGAGCTGCAGTTGTCTCCCTCTCTGGATTGCCACTTCAGTGGCTGCTGAAGAGGTTTAGAGCTCCCTGCTGCAAAGGGTTAAAAGTGTCCACAGGGCCCCTCTGTTCCTGCCATGCCTCCAAGCTGTCATCCCCTGGGGAGTGTGCCCCCATAATGTGCAGTAATGCCTTTCCATTGTGAAATACCCAGCTTTTCATGTGCTGCTGTTTAAGTTCTGCCTTGACTTTTCCCTCAGGAAGAAGGCTAAAATTTTTCATTACAATATAGACAGTGCACTACACTTTGAATACAAATTTATCCATGTACAGAGTAATTTTTCTTCTGATTGTCTCTACCCTAGAGAAGTGTCTTTAATGAATTACATACAAATTGTGTAATTTAAGAAGTTAATTTGGTTTTCTGGTAACACAGGACTAAAAACAGCCCTTCTAGAAAGAGATGATTTCTCCTCGGGGACCAGCAGCAGGAGCACTAAATTGATCCATGGTGGAGTGAGGTATCTCCAGAAGGCCATCATGAAGTTGGATTTTGAGCAGGTAATTTTTTGTGCTGGTTGTTCAGCAAGAATTGCTGGACACTTCACTGTCCCAGTTAGAGCTGAGTCTCCTGTTGAGCTTTTCAGTGCTGGATTCCAGGGCTGTGTTCCACTGCCACTGTGCATGGCAAGTGTCTTCTCTGGGGGAACAAAACCCTTGCAGGCTCTGGGTTTTGGGAAAGGCAGGCAGAGACAGGGCTGATATCAGAACAAAAAGAGCTTGAAATAAAATAAAATTGAAAGAGACTGGCAGTGTCATGAACTGGGGGAGGAGTGACTGTCCTGCTCTGGAATGGGGAGAGAAAAGATGGTAAATGAGTGATTTAATTTGGAATGGGGGAAGAATATTGTAAATGAGCGACTTATTTTGGAATAAGGGAATAAAAGATGGTAAATGAGTGATTTATTTTGGCATGGGGAAAGAAAACATGGTAAATGAGTGAGAGTTTGTAAATGCTTTTGTGCATTCTTGTGTGGGTGGAAGCCTGATATTCCTGTTGTGAGGAATCACATTGTCTTTCCATTGGAGCCTCTCAAAGTACGTTTGAGTGGTCGAAATGCTGCTGCAGGAATGGTGACTTTTCAGGGGAAATATCCAAAGCCTGCAGTAATCCACACTGAGAAACTTCCCTTTTCTGCCAAAGAACAACTGGACATTGCTTGGTTTGGAGAAGAACCCTTCTGCATTTGCAGTTGGAGTTGGGATGGGGTTGAGCTGTGGGAGTTGGCATGGAGCTGTGCTGTGGGATCAGCCCCAGCCCTCCTCAATGCCTCCTGCCCCTCGTTGGGGCAGCGTGGCCTCTTGAGCTTTATGTTCAAATGAGAAATCATGAATTGTGCTGCCAAGACACCAGGATCAAACTACCAAAGCTTTATTTTACTGGAGATCCTTTCCCTTAACCTTTGAGTTTCTCAGCAGATTGCAGTGAGAAATCCCAGTGACAGTGGTGGGAGGTGCTGATATTTGGATAAAGTCTGATATTGAGTGTTTGCCTTGGTGCCAGGGCTGGAGGAGGGTGGCACTGACCCTGGCTGGTGTTTGGCAGTACAGGATGGTGAAGGAGGCTCTGGAGGAGGGTGGGTGCTGTGGCACTGACCCTGGCTGGTGTTTTGCAGTACAGGATGGTGAAGGAGGGCTGGAGGAGGGTGGCACTGACCCTGGCTGGGGTTTTGCAGTACAGGATGGTGAGGAAGGGCTGGAGGAGGGTGGCACTGACCCTGGCTGGTGTTTGGCTGGGGTTTGGCAGTACAGGATGGTGAAGGAGGGCTGAAGGAGGGTGGGTGCTGTGGCACTGACCCTGGCTGGGGTTTGGCAGTGCAGGATGGTGAGGGAGGGCTGGAGGAGGGTGGCACTGACCCTGGCTGGTGTTTGGCAGTACAGGATGGTCAGGGAGGGCTGGAGGAGGGTGGCACTGACCCTGGCTGGGATTTGGCAGTACAGAATGGTGAAGGAGGCTCTGGAGGAGGGTGGCACTGACCCTGGCTGGTGTTTTGCAGTACAGGATGGTCAGGGAGGGCTGGAGGAGGGTGGCACTGACCCTGGCTGGTGTTTTGCAGTACAGGATGGTGAAGGAGGGCTGGAGGAGGGTGGCACTGACCCTGGCTGGTGTTTTGCAGTACAGAATGGTGAAGGAGGGCTGGAGGAGGGTGGCACTGACCCTGGCTGGTGTTTTGCAGTACAGGATGGTGAAGGAGGGCTGGAGGAGGGTGGCACTGACCCTGGCTGGTGTTTTGCAGTACAGGATGGTGAGGGAGGGCTGGAGGAGGGTGGCACTGACCCTGGCTGGTGTTTTGCAGTACAGGATGGTGAAGGAGGGCTGGAGGAGGGTGGCACTGACCCTGGCTGGGGTTTGGCAGTACAGAATGGTCAGGGAGGGCTGCAGGAGGGTGGCACTGACCCTGGCTGGTGTTTTGCAGTACAGGATGGTCAGGGAGGGCTGGAGGAGGGTGGGTGCTATGGCACTGACCCTGGCTGGTGTTTTGCAGTACAGGATGGTCAGGGAGGGCTGGAGGAGGGTGGCACTGACCCTGGCTGGAGTTTTGCAGTACAGGATGGTGAGGGAGGCTCTGAAGGAGGGTGGCACTGACCCTGGCTGGGGTTTTGCAGTACAGGATGGTCAGGGAGGGCTGGAGGAGGGTGGCACTGACCCTGGCTGGTGTTTTGCAGTACAGGATGGTGAAGGAGGCTCTGGAGGAGCGTGCCCACCTGCTGCAGAGCGCGCCCCACCTCTCAGATGCGCTGCCCATCATGCTCCCCATCTACAAGTAAGCTCTGCTGTGCCTTCTCTCCTTTACCTTGGCTTCTCACAAGCAAACCCTGGCCTGGGAGGGGTTTCTTAAAGCTGTCCTGGGGAAGTTGCTGGGCTGCAGAAGCACAAAGTTCTCCTGTGCCCAGCCAGCAGTCGCTGCTTTGGGGGGCACAGCCTGGGGTGCAGCTCTTCAGTGCCCTCCAGCAGGGACAGCTGCAAAGAGCTCTCATTCCCAGGATGGATTTGCCATTCTTTAGTGCACCCTGGTCCCCCCAGTGTTCTCAGCACAGTGCTGTTCAGTCCCTGTGGGCACAGAACAGATTCCTCCTCCTCTGAGGAAGACACTCAGTGCTGTGGGTTGGGTTTTCAGCTTGTAAGAGCAGTTACTCGCTGGAACAGGCTACTTAGAGCAGGGAGGTTTTGCTGAAGGAATTTAATTTTATTAAGTTCATTGCTGTTTTTATTATTCCTTTCTTAGTGTGAGGGGCTTGTAAGAGCTGGAGCTTGAGTAGGTCAGTGGCTGCCTGCATTTATTGTGCTCCTGTTTGTGCAGGAGGCCTTAGACCCTCCCTGCCTTGGGGGAATCCTCTCAGCTTGCACACCCAGCTCCAGTATCTCACACAGAGGCACAACAGCCCCGTTTAGATCCTGATTTTATGGCAAATAAACCCTTGAATGTGCAGGGAGTAGCTCAGTTGAAAACAGTGGCAAACAGCACCTAAGTCTGGAATATTTACATTGCCTTGTTACCACGAGTTTGTAATGCTGAGCAAGGTGGAGGTGCTGGAGGAACATTTGTGTTGCTGGCCGTGTTCTGTGTCGCAGTAACAGAGTGTGCACACATTTGTAAATGCCTCATTTGTGTCTTTGCTCACTCCCGGTGCCTTTTCCCCCCAGGTGGTGGCAGCTGCCCTACTACTGGATTGGGATCAAGCTGTATGACCTGGTGGCAGGCAGCCAGTGCCTGAAGAGCAGCTACGTGCTGACCAAGAGCCGGGCGCTGGAGCTGTTCCCCATGCTGCGCAGGGACAGGCTGGTGGGAGCCATTGTCTACTACGACGGTGCGTGGCCTCCCCTCCTGCTCTGGGCTCCTTTGGGCTTCAAACACAGGTGGGAGCTGGACATGGTGCCCTGGCTCTCTGCAGCTTGCCTGTTAATTGTTAATTTGGGAGATAAGGCATGTTTTAACAGCAGCAACTTACTGGATGTAGGAGAAGATGGAATGGCTTTTCTTGGCTTGTCTTGGGTGTAGAGCAGTGTGGAAGTGTTCTGGTGGAGATGTGCTTTCTGACCTTCTGGCAGCAGAAAGGTCTTCACACAAGGTGGATTGTAAAGGGAGTTCTTTTCCCTTTGTAGAACTGCATTTAGAACAATTCATCAGCCCATCAAAGGGTTCTGCACTGGGAAGAACTCTGGAAACACACTGGACTCCAGTGGGGTTTGTGAGGCTTCTGGCTAAAGCTTGTGTTGTTAATTGCAGGTGTCTCAGACAGCCCAGTAGCGTGGAAATCAATTAAAAATTCACATATATATGTGGGAATATGTATGTGCAAATTCTTGTTGAGAGGAGGGCTAGATTTCAAGGATGGACTTGGTATTTAGTTGATTTTACCACTGATAGAAGCTGCATTTTATCTTGTTTTTAAGGTCTGAAGGAAATGAGAGCAAAATTTGCAAATGTAGCAGAATTTGTTGTGGGATTTTGTTGCAGTTTTGTACCCAGTACCAGGACCTGCCATACACAGCACACAGAGAGGGAATTCAGGTTTATTTTTTCCATATCCTTAGCTTGTTTTAAGGGATCCCAGGAGCCTGCCAGAAGAACGAAGTGGTTCTCTTAACTGTAATTACACTTCTCATAAGAGCACTATAGCTTGAAATCTATTTATCATCTAGTGAAGTTTTTTCTGATTAAATAAATAATTTGGCTGGATCGTGGCTATTTACTACTCCAGCACCCCAAAGATACATCTTTCAGGGCAGCCTTAAAATCACTCTTCATGTTTCTTACATGAATAATTGTTTGAAACAGTGCTGTAAATCTAAAGATTCAGCATCAAGATGCCAGGTGGGCTTTGATGGCAGACACAGGCAGGGCAGGGCTCTGAGTGACTGAGAGGTGTCCCTGGAGGTTTAGTGCCATCCCAACAGAGGGAAACAAACCCACACTCAGTATTGGGAAGGAAGAGTAAAATAGAAAAAAAGAGGGGAAAAATCTGTCTTGCTTTATTTTGCTTTCTCTCTAAGATACAGCTTAGTTATCCTCAGTTTTAGGCAGAATGTAAAGAAATGCTGGTTTGAATTAAAATCTAAAAAGCTCTCCAAGCTGCACCAAACCTCAGTTTCCCTGAAGAGCACCATGGGTTTGAAGGACTCAGGGATGAAATTTGTGAGTGGATAATGCACATGTGAGTGATCTGAGGTGCACCCAGTGCAGAATGAGCACTGTCCAGCTGCAGTGTTCATTCAGTTGTGAGCAGGCCACGTTCAGCTCACTGCTGTCTGTGTCACTGCTCTGGGGCAGGTGGGCTCCTGTGGGGCTGGGGCACATGGGCTGCTTTGTCCTGATCAATTAACCTGTGTTCTGGCCACGGGAAATGGGCTTTAAGTCACAACATTTCAGCAAGCTCCCTTTAGGTCTGGTAAATTATTGTACTTGAATTTTAATGATGTCACACCCTAAATCCAGAGGGATGGAGCACAAAGGGAGAGGGAATGGAGCTGAAAGTAGAGGAGGGGGTGATGAAATTAAACTTGTTTCAGTCCTTTCAGAAGGATTAGTCATAAAATAGAGTATTAAATAATGGCAAAGCAAAATACAAGTCTTAAAGTAGGTGATATCTTTGTCTTCTCTGTCCATCCCTTCTCTCTCCCCCAAAGGATGAATTGATAAATTGGCCTTTTAAGGATGTCTTAACTCTAAGTGCAGTTAAATGCAGTTTTACCCTATTTCCTCACTTTCTTTATTCCTTATCCCTGTAATTGTTGCCAGCAGAGCTGTTAATGGTGACAGCTGTGCATGCCCAGCTCCGAGGGGTGGATGCTGGTGTGTGCAGCCCTGCCCAGGGCTCGGTGTGGTCCCTGTGGGGCCGTGGCACCTCCAGCCATCCATAATTCATGGAATTCATGGGGCTCTGCGTTCCGACCGCGCCGGGGTCGTCTTCATTACATCCCTGAATTGTTTATACAGCCACAAAGAAATGTACATCAGAAACGCTGGGAGTACCAGCAAGAGCAAATCACAGCCTTGTCCAGAGGCTATTCTTGCTCTGCCTGAGCATCGGGAAGCCAAAGCATATGTTGGATGTTAGCCGGGGTGTACACAATGTGTCCTATTTATTCAAGGTTTGCTTTGAAGCCACAACTTACAAGTTTGTTTCTTAGGGGGACATGTCAGACTGCATTTAGCATTTGTTGGTATTAGGATACTCCTGAATAGCAAAAAGGCAATATTTTGGGGGGAGAAGGCGGCTGCTATCTGAGCAGGGATCTGTCAGATCCACTTAGGGGCTGCGGGAGAACTGGAGAGGAGGCACAGGGAGAGGCTGGGCTGAGCTCAGCATCGCGGGCAGGATTGCTGCAAAGCACTTTAAATGGAAGAATTAATCTCCATTTAAATTATATAGAGTTCATTATGATAAGAACTAGGAAAACCATTAAAGCAGGGATGCAGCTGGCCAGAGTGTGTCAATGTAAAGTGTTCAGCAATTCCAAGTGGCACGGTTCTCTTCATGATACATTATTTTTCTGTCTCTAGATGCTTGCAGGCTTCTTTAACATATTTTGCCTTGCAAGAGCCCTTAGGTGTGTAAGGAAAATCTGTGTTCTGGAATCAATCCTGAATTTTAGATTCTAGGGCTCTGCTGACCGTGCTCTCTGAATTTGCTGTTATTTCCTGAAAGAAGAAATTAGCATATGCTGTGTCTGGGACTCTCTTGCCACACCGAGGTTTTGGGTTGTTTAATGTCTTGTTCTACAAATCTCCAGTATGTTTACTGGGATGTAAGTAGTTGTTTTTTGCTTTTTGCATTCTCAGTAGTTTTGCATGCATTCTCTGCTGAGATATTTTAATATGGAGGTTATTTAAAAGTAGAAAAAGCCTTGGCAGAGGATTTTGCTTTCCCTGTTTACAGCAAACCCCCTGAGAAATCCTTCCCAGCCACACGTGCACACACAGACACACACACAAAAATCAATGCAAAAGAGTAGGGCATTCATTAAGCTGTCAAAAATGGAATAAATGCTTTTTTTTATTTGGGCTCTTGTAGCTATTTTTCCTAGGATTTGAGTGTGTCCTGAATTATGAAATGTTATAGCTTTATAATTCATGTTTGACAAATGGATATTTGGAGATGTTGAGCTGTAATAGGGGTATTACAGACAACTCTGTGGCTGTTTTCCTTCCCTGGGTATAAAAACTCTGACAGTTTGTCACTGAACAGACTCTCCATAGGTGAATTTAAACACACAGCTGCTGGTGTTTCCAGCCTGAGGCTGGGTGGGAGAGAGAAGCCTTGCAGGCATGCTGACCATGGTGTGGCTGGGAATCACTCAGTGTGCCCATGCCCATTGTGTGCCAGTTGCCATTGTGTGTGCATCTCAGGGCTGCCCCTGAAATCCTGCAGGGTGCAGGGCTGGCAGGGGCACAGAGCCCAGCACAGAGCTCTGGAGTGTTCTGGTGCTGGCATGGACAGGCAGGACCAGCTCCCAGGGATGTAGAGAGATCAGGACAGGGCACTGGACCATGCTGGTGCTGGCACGGACAGGCAGGACCAGCTCCCAGGGGTTCAGAGAGCCTAGCACAGAACTCTGGACCATGCTGGTGCTGGAGCTGGTGCTGGCATGGACAGGCAGGACCAGCTCCCAGGGATTTAGAGAGATCAGGACAGGGCACTGGAGCATTCTGATGCTGACACAGACAGGCAGGACCAGCTCCTGGGACTGCCCAGCTCCCAGGGCTGCAGGTGCAGAGAGCCCAGGATGGACCTCTGGAGCATTCTGGTGCTGATGCTGGTCCTGGCACAGACAAGCAGGACCAGTTCCTAGGGATGGAGAGAGCCCAGCACAGAGCTCTGGACCATGCTGGAGCTGGTGCTGAAGCTGGCACAGACAGGCAGCCCCAGCTCCCAGGGGTGCAGAGAGCCCAGCACAGAGCTCTGGAGCATTCTGGTGCTGGCACAGACAGGCAGGACCAGCTCCCAGGGGTGCAGAGAGATCAGGACAGGGCACTGGAGCATTCTGGTGCTGGCATGGACAGGCAGGACCAGCTCCCAGGGATGTAGAGAGATCAGGACAGGGCACTGGACCATGCTGGTGCTGGCACGGACAGGCAGGACCAGCTCCCAGGGGTTCAGAGAGCCTAGCACAGAACTCTGGACCATGCTGGTGCTGGAGCTGGTGCTGGCATGGACAGGCAGGACCAGCTCCCAGGGATGTAGAGAGATCAGGACAGGGCACTGGAGCATTCTGATGCTGACACAGACAGGCAGGACCAGCTCCTGGGGCTGCCCAGCTCCCAGGGCTGCAGGTGCAGAGAGCCCAGGATGGACCTCTGGAGCATTCTGGTGCTGATGCTGGTGCTGGCACGGACAGGCAGGACCAGCTCCTAGGGATGGAGATGCAGAGAGCCCAGCACAGAGCTCTGGACCATGCTGGTGCTGGTGCTGAAGCTGGCACAGACAGGCAGGACCAGCTCCCAGGGGTGCAGAGAGCCCAGCACAGAGCTCTGGACCATGCTGGAGCTGGCACAGATGGGCAGGACCAGCTCCCAGGGGTGCAGAGAGCCCAGCACAGAGCTCTGGACCATGCTGGTGCTGTTGCTGGTGCTGAAGCTGGCACAGACAGGCAGGACCAGCTCCCAGGGGTGCAGAGAGCCCAGCACAGAGCTCTGGACCATGCTGGGGCTGGCACGGCCAGGCAGCCCCAGCTCCCAGAGCTGCCCATCTCCCCCGGGCACACGCCGTCCCTCGCCGCTCCGGTCCCGCCGCGCTTTCCCCGCCAGGGCCCTTTGATCATTTTCAGAAGGGATAAAATCAATGGCCTGCACCAGCTGCGTGTTTAACCCAGTTTTGCCTCTGTCGGAGGTGCGGGCGCAGCTCGTGGCTGCAGGAGGAGCCCTTTGCTCCCGACAGAAGGGCGCTGCCTGCCCGCCGCCCCGGGCGCCTTCCCAAAAGCACCGATGATAACTGCGGCTCCTGCTGTACCTGTAACAATTTAATCGTGTGAGTCAGCCCAGTCAAGCATCCCCAGCTCATGACTGGGAGACATGAAATTCATTGTCATTATTGTCGCTGTCATTTTGGATCATTATATCCTGCTGCAGAATTTTCCTCACTCCAGTGCTTTCTTACCTCCAGGAAGCAGGGATTATGGCTGAGGTTGGGGTGGGGGCAGGACTGTGAACTACATTTACCTCAGGGGAGCCACAGATTAAATTGGCTTTGCTTTCTGACTTGCTGGATTCGTCTGTTTGTACGCTCTGGGTTTGAGGTTGGAAATGATGAATATTCCGGTGAATTCAGGGCCTCTCTCTTTTCTTTTTTTTAATGCTTGTATAAGCAAAGGATGGGGTTTGTGTCCCTTAAGAAGGGAACGGGGAATAATTCTTCAGATCGTGTTACCAAAAAGATTTAAGATAATTCCTGAACAAGACGACGTTACCTGTTCATTGTGGCACAAACATCTGCGTGGTCCCCGGTGTGAGTGGCTCTGAGGGCAAGGGATGGAGCTCTGCTGTGGGCCAGGGGCTGTTTGTGGGGGCTGCAGTGGGTCACAAGGTGCCAGGTGCCCTGCTCCCCATGGGACCTGTCCTTGGCAGGGGAAGTGGGCGATGGGATCCCTGCCCATCTCCCAGGGAACAAGGGACAGGAGCAGAGGAACCGGCCTCATGCTGCCCAGGGGAGCATCAGAACAGATGTTAGAAACGAGTCCTCACTGCAGGAGTGCCAGGCACTGTAGTGAGTTGTCTGTGGAGGTGGTGCAGTCACCATCCCTGGCAGCATGCAGGAGCCATGTGCATGTGGCACTTGGGCCATGGCTGTGGGGACATTTTGGTGGTGCTGGCTGGTCTGGGAGGTGTGTTCCAGCCTTGCTGCTGTGGGCTGTGGGACTGTGGGAGCAGGGTGCTCTCTCTGCTGTGGCAGGGCACTGTGTCCCTCCAGGCACTCCCACTCTGGGTGCCAGGTGGGCTCTCCTGCGTGGCACAGCAGCAGCTGGCCCAGCTCAGCACACAGCTGCTGATGAATCCATCTCTGCTTTGTCGGGAGCTGGAAACCAGCACAGCTGGCCCCGATGGGAGCTCACCCTGCTGGGACTTTCCTTGGGAGCCGTTGTGGCAGTGGGGACACAACTCAGTGGTGACATTGTGGGTCCCTGCCTGGCATGGTGGCAGTGGGGACACAGCTCAGTGGTGACATCGCGGTCCCTGCCTGGCGTGGTGGCGTGGTGGCAGTGGGGACACAGCTCAGTGGTGACATCGCAGTCCCTGCCTGGCACAGTGGCATTGTGGCACTGGGGACACAGCTCAGTGGTGACATCGCGGTCCCTGCCTGGCACGGTGGCAGGGGGACACAGCTCAGTGGTGACATCGCGGTCCCTGCCTGGCACGGTGGCATTGTGGCAGTGGGGACACAGCTCAGTGGTGACATCGCGGTCCCTGCCTGGCGCGGTGGCATTGTGGCACTGGGGACACAGCTCAGTGGTGACATCGCGGTCCCTGCCTGGCGCGGTGGCAGGGGGACACAGCTCAGTGGTGACATCGCGGTCCCTGCCTGGCGCGGTGGCACGGCCGCGGTGGCCCCGCTGTGACGGGTGCTCGCAGTGACATTTTAGCGCCGTTTCCATAAACTGACAGTGACAATGTTTAGTTTCATTTTAACACGGTGCTTTTCCTGCCACTGACACGGCAGTCACAGTGTAGTGACAAGTTGAAGGCTGATACAAAAGAAGTGGGAAACAACGTAATTATAAAGCAGTCACACAGAGCCAGAATTCCAAATTTTGTCTGTCACTGGATGTGGTGGATATTGTGGCTTGTTTTTGGGGCTTTCTGGGATCTTAGTTTCAGTAGGAGTTTTAGCTCCTGTGCTGTAACTTGGCAGCAGACTCGATCAGACAGACACATGAAGGATATTGGGATTTCTTCTGTAAAAACATTTTGTGGATTTTCTGCCTCTTGCTTGCCTCTTGCTTTGTTTATGACTACAGAATTTGGAGTAAATCATAGTAGAACAGGGGCATTGGCTTTTAACAGACAGAGGGCAGGGGTAGGTGGGAGATCAGGGAGAAATCCTTCCCTGTGAGGGAGTTGAGGCCCTGGCACAGGTGCCCAGAGAAGCTGTGGCTGCCCCTGGGTGTGTCCAGGCCAGGTTGGCTGGGGTAGTGGAGATGGTCCCTGGTAGGGGAGGTGGAATGGGATGAGCTTTAAGGTCCCTTCCAACCCAAACCATCCTGTGATTCCAAGAATAGGGAGGGTTAGCTCTTGTGGTCTGAGCTGGTGCTAAATGGAGGAGGTCAGAAATGAAGGTGACTGCTGCTGGGTTGTTTAAACTGGATGTGTCAAATGTGAGTTTGAATCTGCTGGGATCAGTTTACCTGTGAGATGCCTGGAGGCTTCCCCTGCCGTGAAAGCTCACACCTTTGGGCAGATGTTAGAGAGCTGAAATGTGGGCTGTGCTTGTTTCCAGTGCATGTTCAGCTGTCCACCATCCTTCCCACCTGCCTGGGCATTACAGGTGCCCGGGGCACAGCAGGGCTGGGCTCTGTGTGCCCTGCAGAGCTGCGGGCACAGCCGGGAGTGCTGTCACCGTGCTGCTGGGGGGATGGCACTGATGGAACCCAGGAGCAAGGACATGAGTGCTGCACAGCCTAGAAAGTCTGGGAGTTTGCAGCAAATTCCACTTCAGCTTCTTGTGATTCAGAGAGCTGGAGAGCTGGGGTCTGAGGGCATTGTTCTGACTTGTGACTCACGAGTCAAAGGGGCCATTCCCCCTGAGCTCACTCTGCTTGTTTGGGGAGAGAAGTCTGGAACAGTTTTGAGTCACTCCAGCTGATTCATCGTGCCTAGCTGGGATCTAACCCTTTCCATATGCACAGCAGCTCCTGGGCTCCTGCTTAATGCTTGTAATAAAACTGCTTTTGCAATTAAGCACTTCCTTAAAATTATAGGAGAGGGACAGTCTTGGTGACTTAGTGAAGTGCAGTTGTATATATCTGATGCACATGTATAATTGTGTCATCACTCACCAGCCTTCAGTGTGGTGAGGTTGGGGTGAGGTTTGTGGGGAAAAAAAACCAGTGAGAAAACCTTGAACAGGAAAGGATTTGGTTTCCTGTGTTGCTTTGTTGTGTGCCTGCAGTTACCTGGTGCAGGGCTGCAGTAAGGGACACACCTGTAGGCAGGTGAGCTTTAAGGTCCCTCTCATGCCTGTCTGGGGCTCTGTGAGTCGGTGTGACAGGGTGGTTGTCAGAGGGACACAGGGCAGAACATGCCAGAGTTGTCAGAGGGACACAGGGCAGAACATACCAGAGTTGTCAGAGGGACACAGGGCAGAACATGCCAGAACTGCCAGAGTGCCTCATTCACACTCTGGTTTTCACACAACGCTCCTGAAGCAGTCCCAAACCAATCTCTCTGCTCTGTGGGCTTTGTTACCACTGCCTGCTGGCTGGGGCTCAGCTCTGATAAAAATAAAATTGAATGTACACTGTGTGCACTCTGGGGGAGGATCCTGTGAGTGCCAACGGAAACATTGTCTGTTCGGATGTGGAGAGATACAGCATTTGCTACTGAGGAGTGAAAATAGAATTCTCCCAAATTACACAAAAATAAGAAATTATAAACCAAATGCCATCACTGTTGGGCTTAACGTGGTGTGGGACAGACTTACTCAGACTGTCTTTGCACACTCAATGTCCTCAGCAGTGTGGCTTCAGGACTGAGGGGTTGCTTAGAGGTTCAGTGCTAATTTGGTGAAAGCACTTAGGCCAGTGTTTGAGGAAAAGCTGGGTTGGCTGCCCTTAGTAAAAATGAAAGTATCTCTTCATTGTCACCATGTTACAGCAGGTGCAAACAGCAAATAAGGGAGGGATGACTCTGAGTTTTCCTCACCATTTTCAAGGGGTCCTACACAAGGAGCTGCAGGGAGCTCAGCATGTTTCCTCAGTTGGCTCAGGGAGGTTTCTCCCAGTGTGCTGAGCTGTGCTGCCTTCTGTTGGGCTGCAGCAGGTGAGAACTGGCACCATGTGAGGGACAAACACTCAAACCCAGCCCTGGAGCAGCAGTGCCCTCTCCAGGCAGGGCACTGGTGAACATCTCTTGTTGGGGAATGCCACGGTTTCCTTTTCACTGGGTTGCCTACACTTGGGAGATTTAGGGGATCTTCAGGGGCACACTCACCTGTGGAGAAGGATGCCAAATTAATTTGGCTTAGCCTCTCTGTTGTTAGAAAATAACTTTTTGGCTGAAGTATTTGAATATTCTGATTCTCTGTTCAAGTGCAGGATTTTAATGTCATTATCTGGGGAGAATACACACATGCCAGTTGGCAGGCCTTTAAAAAAAAAAAGAGGCAAAACCCAGCTGTTCCTGAGTATGGAGCAACTATCCTGTGACCCCATCTGTCCTAAACTGCACTGCTGTTCTCCACGGATGATAAATTCCCAAGGTGGGAAGTCACTCTTTACTCCTTTCAAACCCAGACCTCTGCAGGTCTCTGCTGTTGATGTCGTGAAATACTCAAGCACTCCACGCTGTAGGTCACATCAATCTGAAGCCAGTGTGCTTTTCTAGCTGTGTAGTTAATCAGGAACTGGTTATTTCCCAGTCCTCTGCCTGCAGATGCATTCCATGGGCACTCGGTTGCTTTTGGACAGCTGAGGAGTGAGTAATAGCATGGGGGTTCTTGCGTCAGAATAATGATGAGGGGAAAATGGATGAGACGTTCAGAGGAAGGAGGAAAATGTTGTTTGGAGCACAGTGGTCCAAATCCTGGCATGTGCTGAGAGTGTCCTGAGCTCACTCTGACTTTAGGAGCATTGGGAGGCTCAACAAAACGTTGAGCAGCCTTTGGATTTGGGGCTTGCTAAACCATTGTTACTTGGAAGTTTGGTTTTATAGAAGCTACCCATTTCCACATTATTTATTCTGCTGATTGGCTCCTCCGGATTGCTTTTGCTCTGGACAAATAAGTGACAAATCTGGGAAGAGGCAAACTCGCCAAATTTAAACAGTCAGGGCTCCATAGACCAGAGCTAATATTGGCTGAAGTGGGGTCGTGCTGAGTGTGATGAATCCCCACACCAGGGCACCCCAGGAGGGTTTGTGCCAGTGCCACCTGGGGCACTGCTGGCAGGGGCAGACTGGGGGTCTGAACGCCCTGGCCCCAGGGTCCTGCTGAAGGAGGGAGCAGATCCCCGTGTGCCCCCATGGCACGGCAGGGTTGGGGTTTGGGCCCTGCCTGAGGCACGCTGCTGCCTGGCATGTCACAGCCGAGTGCTGGGTGCCTGGCTCAGGCTGGCCCAGTTCAGCCCCGGGCAAAGGGGGATGTCTGCAGAGCAGTGAGCTCCGTGGAGCCCCTGGCCACGGGCTAGGGGAGCATTTCCTGGATTACAGAATCACTGAAGCATTTATGTTGGAAAAGCCCTCCGAGAGCATCCAGTCCAAGCTGTGACCTCACCTCATCAACCAGCCCAGAGCTGAGTGCCACATCCAGTCCTTCCTCTGGAATCCCTGTTGCTTTGTGGAAGAGCTGCTGTACCGCAGCTCGTCGCTGTCCTTTGTCCCTTTTTCACCCAGTGCTCCCTCTGCACACGAGCTGCACCTTCTCTCAACCCTGCCTGAAACTGGGCAGCTTTGAGGGGAACCTCATAAGGTCATTCATCCCTCCCTGCCACAGCAGCAGCAGCAGGGCCCGTGCGTTTACTGAAAGCTTTGCCTGCCAGCTCTGACCGATGGTTGTTCCCTCTCGTGCATCTCGTGTGATGGAGCATCCCCAACTTTTCCTGACATCTTGCTCAGTTGTTTTGCTGTTCTTGCGTTGTTGCGGCTGATTCTGGGCATTGTTTGCTGAGTGGAATTGGAGTTACTGTTTGTTTCTTCATCGGTGCTTTATCATGCTGCCGTTTCTGCACACTTTGTGTAACTTTTTTTCTCATGGCTGAAGACGGATGGCACTGCACAGCTTGGACTGGGTTGGAATGAGGGGTTTGGGGAGGGGAGGTGGTGCTTGCGAGGCCATTGATCCCATCTTTATAACTTTGCCCTTTTAGCTGGGAACAGATGATTTGCACGGAGGTTGGAGATTTGCGCAGGCAGAATCCGAAGGACCAAACTTTACATAAACCATTTATACTAAATGCTGGGAATGCTGGCAACATAAATCACCTACAGTATCTATTACAAATTTATCACTTTATCAGTATGGTCCGTGATAGGAGTGGTCCAAGCAGGTGGGGAAGTGAACCTCAGGAAGTTTAGCCTGCTCGGAAATTAATTATTCAGGACACACAGAGCCTGGCCCCTTCAATGTATAGTAATTCTTTCCAGCCAGCATCCAGGCCTCCAACTTCAGTGCAATAATAAATAGGAAAAGTCTCAGGTGAAGCCAGTATTTCAGAGTAATTAATCATCTTCCCCTCACAGTCCCTCCACCTCTCTCTTGGTTTTCTTTAACGAGGGAATTTCAGTAATAAATCTTTAATGATATGTGTTAAGAATCCTTCATTAATTCTTGTCCACTTATTTCTCCTTTTTGGTTGCTTTTATGTTACATGTTGGGAAGTTCAAAGGCATATACAAAAAAAACAACCCCATTTAAATTTGGCTGAGTCTCTAAAAGGATGTTTAGGATGTCGAGTGTCATGTGTTCACTTGGTAATCAGACTTGTTGGTTAATACCAGTTGTATTGTCAAAATCCTGGGTGTGGGTACCGTGTTAGGGCAGGATGATAAAGGAAAGGCAGAGATGGTTTGTGTGCTGGCAGGGATGGTTTGTGTGCTGGCAGGGATGGTTTGTGTGCTGCTCAGCGCAGCACTGCAGACCCTCAGCGAGAGGCTCGGTGTGTGTGGAGCGGGCAGAGCCCGTGGAATGGGCAAAGCCTGTGGGGCAGGCCCACCCCGTGTGGGGCTGGCATAGCCTGTATGGGGCTGGCATGGGGCAGGCCCAGCCCGGTGTGGCAGGCACAGCCCGTGTGGGGCAGTCAGAGCCCCGTGTGGGGCAGTCAGAGCCCCGTGTGGGGCAGGCCCAGCCCGCGGGGCGCGCTGGACGCGGCGGTGCCTGCCCGGCCCGGCCCGGCCCGGCCCGCGGAGCGCGCAGAGCCCGGGAGCGAGCGGCCGTGAGCGGTACGCGATGTGACAGGGACAGCTGTGACAGATCCGTGCTGACACGCTGCCGCCGCGCCGGCCGTGCTGCGGGTGACGGCTGTCCTTCCCTGCAGGACAGCACAACGACGCGCGCATGAACCTGGCCATCGCCCTGACCGCCGCCCGCTACGGCGCTGCCACCGCCAATTACACCGAGGTGCGGCACCTGCTCAAGAGCTCGGACACGGGCCGCGTCTGCGGCGTGCGCTGTAGGGACGTGCTCACCGGTGAGTGTCGGGTTTGGGGGGTGTGGGGTGTGTATGGGGTTTGGGATGTGTATGGGTCTTGGGGTGTGTGTGTGGGGTCTGCAAGTTGTGCTGCAGGGATGTGCTCACCGGTCAGTCTGTATGGGGTTTGGGGTGTTGCAGGATCTGCGGGTTGCACTGCAGGAATGTGTTCACCAGTGATTGTGGGGTTTGGGGTGTGTATGGGGTTTGGGGGTTTGTAGAGGGGTCTGCAAGGTGTGCTGCAGGGACGTGCTCACCAGTCAGTCTGGGGTGTATGGGGTGTGTATGGGGTTTGGGGTGTGTGCAGGATCTGTGGGTTGCCCTGCAGGGATGTGCTCACAGGTGATTGTGGGGTCTGTAGGGTCCCATTGCAGGGATGTGCTCACAGATGAGTGGGGTGTGCAGGATCCCATTGCAGGGATGTGCTCACAGGTGAGTGAGGTGGGTGTGCAGAGTCCCCATGCAGGGGTGTGCTCACAAGTGAGTGGGGTGTGTGGGGTGCACTGCAGGGGACAGTGACACTCTGGGATAACATGGGAGGGAGGAACGGGGCCACTGCCGTCTGCAAACGGCCCTGAACCAGCACAGGAGCCATCTTTCTGGGCCGTGCCATTAGTGTCACTCAGCTTCCACTTCTGTCACATTTCTCACTCAAACCCCAGTGTTTTGGCAGGCCAGACTGAGCTTTGGATCCCAGCCCTTCTGTCAAGCAAAGATGACATTGTAAAAGGCTCCATGCTGTACAGTAGTAATCCCATTTACCGAGTCTGCGGGCTGAGACTGAAATCTCTCTTCTTGAGAGGCAGATTTCAGCTGAGCAACTTCCACCCCACCTGCCTCTCTTCTGCCCGTACAGATAAGCTGGGATTCCACTCTAAAATATTTTCTCTCAAATCTGGTGTTGGGTGAACACTTAGTTAATTTTTCGAACCCGTCCCAGCTGTTGTGTTGAGACACACAGGGTACACTTTACAGTAGGTTGAGTTCATAGAGAGATGAATAACAAAGAGCATCAGTGAGCAGGAAACAAATGGTGTCTGTGATTGATACTGTTTTCTTTCACAGGGAAGGAGTTCGATGTCAGAGCCAAGTGCGTTATCAATGCCACGGGACCTTTCACAGACTCGGTCCGCAAAATGGATGATCAGGAGGTGCCCAACATCTGTCAGCCCAGTGCAGGCGTGCATATCGTGATGCCTGGTTATTACAGGTGAGGCAGGGGAGCCTGCTGCCCGTGGGACACCATTTGTAATCTCTGCTGCTGCTGAATCAATCAGCTGGGAGAGCACACCGCTGGCTCTGCGGCAGCTCGCCGTGCACAGTGTGACTCTGATTTTTGTTTGTGTTTTTCAAAGAGGATCCTGGCGCTGTGCCGGTGAGGAGAACAATTTCATCTCTTCAGAACAGACTGAGGCTGTGTAGTTTTTAGTTAGAGCTGCCCAAGGCAGGACTCCTGCTGAAGCAGAAGGCGTTTAGGCAGCACATCCCCAGGTGTGAGAGCACCTGTTTCAGTGATGCCTTTCAGCTGAGTGTGCTGCTGCTTGGTCACCCCCTCAGGGAAACAAGGAGCCTGCAAAACCTTCCAGAGAGGTTGCACCTGGGTACAGAATCTCTTGCCCTGTTAAATCATGGAATCTCAGAGTGGTCTGGGCTGGAAGGCACTTTAAAGATCATCTTGTTCCACTGCCTGCCTTCACATATGAAACTCCCTGTGCAGTGACTCTGCTGGGATGTGGCTGTGCTCAGAGGAAACAGGAGTGCAGAAGCACAGAATAAGTGAGAGGATGGGCAGTGTAATCAGTAATAATAATCACTATCACAGGTAATAAAAGTAGCTCAGAGTAGCACAACCACATTTGCTGTGGCCCCAAGCCCACGTGCCCACCCCTGGGGGTTTTGGTGGCCAGGACGTGCCCTGTGTTTTCAGGAGAGGTTCCCGTGGCACTCTGCTCCCTGCAGTCTCCTGCTCCTCTCCCTGTTTGCTGTGCAAAGCCAAATCCCCTTCTCCCGAGCCAGCCTTGTCAGTCGGAGCTCAAATATTGCCTTTGGTTCCTGAAGTCATTAGCATCCTAATGGAAATTCCCCTTTATGGACTTAGCCCAGTTGTGTTGATACAGTGCCCTTGCAGTAATGCCTTCCACAGCCCCTCTCAGAATGGGAATTCAGCCTTCCAGTGCACCAGGGGGTGCTTCTGCCAGAGCTGTCCCACCAGGACACCACCACACACTGGAAAATTGAGGCATTTTTGGCCTGGTGTAAAATCACCCCTGCATTCTTTTCTGGGTTTTTGGCTTTTTTTTTTTTTTCATTTTTGTATCTTTCTCCATGAAAAATGCTAAAATGACCTGATAGCTGCTCTAAAGTACTAAAAATGTGGAGAAATGGGCTGTAATCCCAGTTTCCTCATATGCCAGGAGAAGGATGTGTGTGATTAGCTTTATGGCCCTACACAAAAACATGGAAAGCTTTAGAACCTGGACTCACTTGCTAAATTCAAAGTAGAAGATGGCTGGATACCCTTGAGAGCTCTGATTTATTTATTCTGTAATAACCCAATAATTTTAATTGGAAATGTGGAGAATTCTTGTTCTCCATGTTCCCCGGTGTATGTCAGCATGTGGGCATTACTTTCCTTGGAAAACAGTGTCTGCCCACACACTGCCTCCACAGCACAGCTGATGAGATAACACTGCACTGAATTTCCTTGGAGTGGGATAGCTGAAAGCAGGGAACTGTCTGCTAAATAGAAAACACTCGTGGGATTTCATCTTGGTTGTATCAGGCCTCCCTTCTCGTGGTGCCAAGGAACACTGCTCAGCACAGGGAGGTTGGCATTTCACCGTGTCCACGTGTGCCCTGAGAATGTGCTACAGGACCTTGGCCCACAGTCACACAAATGATTTTTTTTTAACATCTAGAGGGTTTTAGTTACAAATATAGTCAAGATTTTGTAAAACTAATGTTAACCTAATGCATTCACTCCCCATGGGTTTCTTACTCGTTGAAGTCCTTCATTAATAGTCCCAGAATTCCTCCCCTCATTAATTAGGCTTCCTGCCCGGAAAGTGTCTGTGAAGGCAAGGCTTTCTCCTCTCCCTTCTGACCAATTTCAGATGTTTCTGCCTTTCTGGAATTTTCCTCTTTGCTCTGCATTCCACATTCCAGGTAAACTTGCTTGTTGCACCTCCCTTCTTCTCTATGGAAAGTCACTTTTTATTGTTCCTTAACTGCATTTGTGGTGCTTTGGTCAAATGCTTCTTCTGCTGGAGATCTTCCATGGATCCAAGACCTTCCATGGATCTCCCAGACCTTTTGCCTCTACATTTCTCTTTAAAGGCATTGCTCTATGCTTCATGCTGGAATTTCCAACCCTCAATTTGCCTATTTTAGCCATCTTTAAAGAGAAATCTCACCACGGCTACATGGCTCTTACCTCCTTCTCCCATCCATGGTGGAATCGTAGGAATTCCTGCTCATAAAATCGTGTTGTTTCAGAGTTATTCCTGGTGTGCAGCAGCATGACTCCTGAGGCCTCAGGAAGGCCAGTATTTGGGTGTTAAGATGCTTCTTTCTGATGCAAAACACCTTATTTTGCATTTGTTTGGGTGGTTCTTTAGTTATTTAAATAAGCTGGAACAAGCATGGCAAAGGGCATGGAGAGAGAGCTTCCCAGGATGGCTGGTATCAGTGATTCAGTAAATAATTGGCATATGAAAAACTGTTCCAGCCTTTCTCAGCACTTGCTGTGCAATCTAAAACACTTCAGAGGTGCTGTGGGGAAACTTAGTTGGAAGTCTTTGCTTGTTTATCTTCCTTGTTTTTAGCAGTTTTTATGAAATCACATTAAAAAAATTTCATACTTTGAAGAAAATGTCTATAAAGTTTCTGAATTCTGATACTGTATATTAAACCTCTGATTTCCTCTGTCTCTGAATCAACAGCTTTTTCATTTTAAAAAGTAATCATTTGTCTGAGGTGATTTACCTTTCCCAAACCTGTGTTGACTTCCCCTATTAGATTGTACCTCTGCCACCGTATGCCTAAGCTGTCTATAAATATCAGCTAAAATGGGTCTAATATACATGCTAGCTATGAAATTCTCAGCCTCTCTCCCAGCCTTGCCAGATATTGCCAACTTCCCTGCAGTATTCACTTCAGACCTCCTACAAACGCAATATTCAGCTTGAATAGGTGAATCCCACCCAAGCAGGTCTTTGCCTGCCTTAGGATTTGAGTCCACTGAATAATTCCTGTCTGAAGTCCATGACTGCCACCTAAATCTGCATCTCCTGCCCTCCTTCCATGTGCTCCCTGTGTCTCAGGAGCAGGGGCACAGCCTGAAGAGCCCTGACCTGGCTGCACATGTTTGTAAAGGGAGTTGCAGCACCTTAAATGAAAGTCAGCATCAGTCCTTGAAGGAAAAATTATGGAAAAGAGGGGCAGTTCAACGTTTTCCTACATAAAAGCTGTTTACTTTGAAGAGTTTATAAAAGCCTTTTGTTTTCTGAAATACAAGCAGAGGTTTTTAATAAGCCATGAGGAGGTAGGGGGTTTGTACCTGTGGATATCTTTCTTACATTACATCAGAAAAACCTGATACAGGAATTATAATCTATCCAAAGCACTACAAGGTCTTTCACACAAGGTCTTTCATCCTTGTACTGAATCATTCTGTTGTAGCACTGGCAGAAGGAATGAAAAATGCCTGAGCAGCAGCATCCACCAAATGTCCCTTTTGCCTTTTTCCCTCAAAGCACAGTTCCCCATTCAGGAGCAGAGCTGGAAGCACTCAGAGCACGTTCCTTGGTCCAAATCCCTCGGGAGTCTGTGGGTGTTCCTTCCTGCTCAAGTGGCAGGTGGTGACAAACTCAGGCTTAGTGTCACTGCAAGGATATTCCTTAAATGTCTTCATTTCTCTTCTTTATTCTCCTTCTCCTCTCAGTCACCACCCCTCACCCCTCCTGCTGCACCTTTATTGTGGAGGCAGATTGGAGGAATCACTGTGATTTTATGGCATAAAAACATCCACGGGCCTTGTTTCACTAACCTGCTGGGACATCTGTTTAAAGCCATGTCTTGGTCACACATGGAATCCATTCTTTGTTGATTTATTCACCCCTTTACCTGGGAACACATGCTGTGTCCCATCCTTGTCTGGGCCCTGGGGGTGCAGGGACAGCCCCCAGGTGCCACCCCCTGTTCTGGTATGAACCAGGCCCCTCCTGTCTTCCAGCCCTGACAACATGGGGCTGCTGGACCCGGACACCAGCGATGGCAGAGTGATCTTCTTCCTGCCCTGGGAGAAGATGACGATCGCAGGGACCACGGACAGCCCCACGGATGTCACCGCCCACCCCATCCCCACCGAGGAGGACATCAACTTCATCCTGTGCGAAGTGCGCAACTACCTGGGGCCCGACGTGGAAGGTACTGGGGAGGCCTGGCTGGGAGGGGCTGGGGCATTCCAGCCCGGGGAACATATTGGGAAAAAATTCTCCCCTGTGAGGGTGGGCAGGCCCTGGCACAGGGTGCCCAGAGCAGCCATGGCTGCCCCTGGATGCCTGGCAGTGTCCCAGGCTGGATGGGGCTTGGAGCAAGCTGGGATGGTGGAAGGTGTCCCTGCCATGGCAGGGTGGGATGGGATGGCATGGCATGGCATGGCATGGGCTGTAAGGTCTGTCCCAAGCCAGGCCATTCCCTGGTTTCCCACGTATTTTCCAGCAGCACATTTGGAAGTGTTCAGTCGCTCTGGCTCAGCCCAGCTGGGCCTGTGCTGGTTTTCCTGTGCAATTACTGTTTATAGATGGCTGGAGCTGAAATAACAACGGCACTGCCCATATCACCCCTCGACAGCCCTGCCTCTGCTGCCAGAGCCAGTGCCAGGGTTATCAACTTCCACAGGCTTGGACACCTTCCAGCTGCTTAATTACAGCGTCACGCGTGCTGCTTTCTGTAGTTTCATTAGTTTATAAACCTAATACAGGGTCTTGTGTCTGTGATTAACACTTCATTTTGGCAGGTTGAACACGCTGGCAGAGCACATTGATTTCGGAAATCTATTCCGTGTTCTTTGGGGGATGTTTTTTACACCCTTTTAGTGATTTTTCAATTATCGGTCGTTTGAAAGTTGTATTAAAGCATGTTCCAAAGACTTCAGTATAAAGCAAATTGGTAACTGCACTTAGGGTGAAGGCTGGGGATAAAGATGGCTTGTCAAGAGGAAATCTTGGAATAATAACCTTCAATCTAGAGGAAAAGCTTGAAAGATCTGAAAGGAAATGTTATACTCATGTAACAAACTTTATTTTGGTTTATAAAATACAATGTAAGGACTGTTCAGATTCATTGGGAAGAATTTTCATGGAAAGGTGGGGGTCAGGCTGCAGCTGCCCAGGCAGGTTTGGAGTCCCCATCCCTGGAGCTGTCCAGGGAACACCTGGACATGTCACTCAGTGCTCTGGCCTGGTGACAAGGTGGGCATTGGTACCAGCTGGACTCGATGGGCTGGGAGGGCCTTTCCAACATCCCTGGTTCTGGGATTCCATAGTCCAGCTTCTCCCTTGGCTCTGGGGTCGCTCGGGGCCGAGCAGGGTGTGGAGCAGCCCTTGGCAGTGCCCAGTGGGAGCTGGGCACCCCTGGGCTCGGGCTGGCCGTGCCTCAGTGTGGCTCTGCACAGTGAGAAGAGGAGATGTGCTGGCAGCCTGGAGTGGCATCCGGCCCCTGGTGACCAACCCCGACTCCAAGGACACGCAGTCCCTGTCCCGGAACCACGTGGTGACCATCAGCGACAGCGGCCTCATCACCATTGCAGGTACTGGGGGTTCCTTGGATACAGCTCTGCTGGGCTTCCCCAGGGGATTGCATGCAAAAGTCTTGATCTGTGGGAATTCCTCTGCTCCTGGAACCAAAAATCTTGTTCTGTGGGAATTCCTCTGCTCCTGTAACCAAAAATCTTGTTCTGTGGGAATTCCTCTGCTCCTGTAACCAAACTGCTCTGTCCGTGGCAACGGGTCTGGCTTGGAGCAAGGCTGGCAGCAGTCCTGTGCTCTATGGAATACAAGGATGTGTCTGGGGGGTGTAAGAGCTTGTATCCCTGCTGGTTCCCCCCAATAACGAGGTGAACCTGTCCCCCAGGTGGGAAGTGGACGACGTACCGTGCCATGGCCCGGGACACCATCGACGCGGCCGTGCGCGAGCACAGCCTGCAGGCAGGCTCCTGCCAGACCAAGGGGCTGCAGCTGGAGGGGGCCAAGGACTGGACCCCCACGCTCTACATCAGACTGGTCCAGGACTATGGGCTGGAAAGTGAGGTGAGTCCTGCCTCCCTGCCTCGGAGGGCTGTGGTCTTCCCCTAAATGAAACACCAACGTAACTTGGGCAAAGGTCTGGTGAGCCCGATCAGAGCTGGGGCAGAGATAGTTCTAACAGAAATAAAGTTAGTAATGGTTCATCATCTTCCCCTCTTTCCTTCCTCCTAATCTTGACTGTTTCCTGCTGAAAACTCTCTGACTTGTGGGGTCTGTGGTCCCTGGAGCCCCATGATCACCGTGTGGCAGGAGAGCTGGGCTGTCAGGTCCGGTGGCACAGACACGGCAGGGCAGTGCTGGTCCAGCCTCCCACAGCACTGAGCTTCCTCCCACACTGTCACACTCCAGCACTCTTGGCAGCCTGTGTGTTATTGCAGATGAGGGAATGGTCAAGGAAAATGTGTCTTTCATGTGCTTTCAAAGCATGCTGGATTTGTTTTCCTCTCCACAGGTGGCTCAACACCTGGCTTCCACCTATGGGGACAAGGCTTTTGAGGTGGCCAAAATAGCCCAGGTGACAGGGAAGAGGTGGCCTATTGTTGGGAAACGTCTGGTATCTGAATTTCCTTACATCGAAGCTGAGGTATGTGGGAAAACTGTGTCACCTTCTGTGATTGTGTCCTTGGGATGAGCAGGTCCGTGGCTCTGAAACATCTCCTTGAGCCCTTTCCTTTGGGGAGGCCAAGATACTTTCTGTGCCTGTACCTGGAGCACACTTTGTGTATTGAAATATACACATAATAATATATTAATGGACAACTAAATATTTATATACCACCCATTTTGTACTTCATGTACAAACATTGGATCCCAGATGGGTTCTGCAAACTGTCCCAAGGAGCAGAGGCTCTCCCAGCTGTGTCTGGGGCTCTGGCTGCATCCCTGCTGTCCCTGTCCCCAGGTGGGTTCTGTCCCAAGGAGCAGGGGCTCTCCCAGCCATGCTGAGGGGCTCTGGGTGCCAGCCCTGCTGTCCCTGTCCCCAGGTGGGTTCTATAAACTGTCCCAAGGAGAAGGGGCTCTCCCAGGTGGTTTCTGTAAAGTGTCCCAAGGAGCAGGGGCTCTCCCAGCTGTGTCTGGGACTGTGGGTGCCATCCCTACTGTCCCTTGTCTCCCAGGTGGTTTCTATAAACTATACCAAGGAGCAGGGGCTCTCCCAGCCCTGCTGTGGCTCTGGTGCCAGCCCTGCTGTCCCTGTCCCCAGGTGGGTTCTGTCCCAAGGAGCAGGGGCTCTCTCAGCCATGCTGAGGGGCTCTGGGTGCCAGCCCTGCTGTCCCTGTCCCCAGGTGGTATCTGTAAAGTGTCCCAAGGAGCAGGGCCTCTCCCAGCCCTGCTGTGGCTCTGGTGCCAGCCCTGCTGTCCCTGTCCCCAGGTGGGTTCTGTCCCAAGGAGCAGGGCCTCTCCCAGCCCTGCTGTGGCTCTGGTGGCAGCCCTGCTGTCCCTGTCCCCAGGTGGTGTACGGGGTGAAGGAGTACGCGCGCACGGCCGTGGACATCATCTCGCGCCGCACCCGCCTGGCCTTCCTCAACGTGCAGGCTGCCGACGAGGCCCTCCCCCGCATCGTGGACATCATGGCCAAGGAGCTCAACTGGAGTGAGCAGAGGAAGAAGGTACAAAGGGCCTTTTCAGCTCCAGCTGCTTTGTTTTGCTTGAGGAGTTTCCGTGTTAAGGATCCCAGCTGGTTGAATAGAGAGCTACAAGTGATGTTTCATTCCCGGCAGAATGAGTCACTTGGTGCATTTCATTGTAAAGGCTTCATCAAATGGCTGTGAGATGGGTTGGGATTGGCCAGGGGGTGGGGGGGAAAGAGAAGATCTGTATCCTGTTGCTCCCCAGCCTTAGAAATGAAAGCAGGCTTGGCATTGCTGTCCTATTCCTGTCAGTTATTTTGCTTTACTGACACTTTTCAACAGATCTGCCTCAGCAAAGGAAGCTCCTGTAACCATAAAGAACCTGGCTGGTGTTGAGCTCCCTGATTTTTTTTCTGATTTTGGACAGCTGAGTTCAAATCATCACACTAAAGATCACACTAAATCTTCATCACACTAAGATATCAAATGGGAGAAAAATGACAAGTTGTAGGCCTAGCCCAAAAAGGCCATTTCTTTCTGAAAGGGGCAGACAGACTGTGTGTGACTGAAGGTGTGGATGCACCTGAAAGCATTTACACAGAAATTAGAAATCTTTACTACCATGGATACCTTTTGCAAAGAGTAAAAAGTGCCCAATTTTAACTTTTTGATGCTTCTCAACTTAATTTTGGGACCTTAGAAAAGTATTTGTTAAGTGAAAGAACCTAATAGTAAAGTGTAAAAAATAAGTAGCTGTGTAAGAACTTGCTATTGCTCAGATACTCAGGTTTTGTGTTTTCATTGTAGGAGGAGCTTGAAACCGCTAAAACATTCCTGTACTATGAAATGGGCTACAAGGTGAAAACAGATCAGCTAACAGACAGCTCTGAGATCAGCCTGGTGCCTTCAGACATTGAGAGGTGAGTGGGGCAGGAGGGCAGCCCCTGTGCTGTGCCCTGCAGCCCCGGAGCCCTGACGTGCAGCCCTCGCGCGCAGGTACAAGAAGCGGTTCCGCATGTTTGACAAGGACAAGAAGGGCTTCATCACCATCCTGGACGTGCAGCGTGTGCTCCAGGTGAGCTGCCCCTGCCCCGACCCCCTCTGGGAGCAGCCTGGGGAGGGCTGAGGCCCAGGCTGCTGAGCCCCCCTGTCCTGTGCTCGTGGTGTGCAGAGCATCAGCGTGCAGATGGACGAGGACACCCTCCACGAGATCCTCAACGAGGTGGATCTCAACAAAAACGGGCAGGTGGAGCTCAACGAGTTCCTGCAGGTACGTGCCTCATGTGCTTCCAGGAGGGGCTGGTGACACAGCTAGGGAGCTTTTCCCCTTGCTTAGGGCTGGGCTGGAGACCAGGGCAGTGTCCTGTGGTGGTGGTGGTACAAGGGGCACACAGAGCATCCTCAAGCAGCTTGGAAATTCAGGGGTCTTTTCTTCCCAGTCAGACTCAAAGAACGGGTCCAATTTACAAAGTATGCCCCAGTCCAGATCTGAATTTGGCATTTTAAGCCCAGAAATGCTGTTTAAATGTATTTAAAAGGATACAGGTGTCCACTGGAAGGTGCATGGCACAGGTGTGCACACTGACATTATCCACAGCTGTTAAGGGTTGTTATAAAAATGAGTAAACTAAGAAACTGAATAATAATAAACTAAATAACCAAATAGTTATAATGATAAATAGTAATATAACCATAATGATAATAAACTAAATAACTAAATAATAAATTGAATATTTTAAGAATGAGCTTGTAGTTGGAACCCATGCAGGCCCTATAACTCATTTTAATTCCTGGATTGGCTAAATTGTCCCAGTTTCTCTGAAAAAAATGACATGCATCTGCTTTTTGGGGGGCTTTCAAGCAAACCCAAGGGTGCTCCCTTTGCACATGCAGTTTGTCAGCTGGGTTGGTTTGAGGAGTCTTTTTTGGGGTGGTATTTCAGAGGCTGCTGTGTCTCCCCTGCCCGGTGGCAATGATGAATGCCAAACAGGAGAGAAATTAATGCTGGGGATTTTGGTCAATGTCAGCCCTTTCTTCACTGTGTCAAGTTAAACAAACAAGATCAAGGCAAAGGAAATGGTAATTGTCTCTCTGGAGATGAGCTGGGGATAAGAGCAGCATTGTTGAATCTAAATGCAGAAAATTTTCACAGGTTGTGTCCAGCATTAGCAAAAAGGAGTATTTATTTGCCTAAAATGCAGCAATTGAGCTGAGGGGCTCTACTGAACTTGGGGGAAGGGGAAAAGCCAAACCAAACAAGCCAGGGGGGAAGGAGAACCAATGGCTTTGGGAGTTTATGCTGACCTGTTCAAGTGGGGGAGAGCAGCCCAGCTGGGTTCTGGCTGCTGGAAAGGGGCAGACAGGTACAGGGACACCCTGGTACCTCCACTGGGAGCCTTCAATGGGTCAGCCCAGCCCTTCCTGCAGGGCTGAGCTAGGGTTGGGTGCATTGGCTGGGGAGCTGAAACAACAGGAATTGTTGTTCTGTGGGGTTTGGGGGTGTTCTGGGGTGTCAGTGCTAGGCTGCCCAGGCTCCCCAGGATTGCCAGCCCTACATCATCCCCTACAATGCAAAGGCCAGGCAGTGCTCAGGAGTGTTTCAGGGTTGTTTGTGCAAACCTGTGTCACTCTGTGGCTCCTGCACCTCTCCCAGAGCAGCAGTGATGGGGATGCCTTGTTCAGGCTGCCCTGGAGCAGAGGCTGCACAGAGCTAAAGAATAAAGCAGGGATTTATCCAAAGGATCTCCTGCATGGATCCACCTTGGGCAGCACCAGAGCCCAGCCAGGGCTGCACCCAAGATGAACCAAAATGGCCCCAAAATGCACAAAATGCACCCAAGATGAACCAAAATGGCCCCAAAATGCACGAGCGCTCCCGGGCTCTGTCCCTGGGATCAGTTCTGCTCCATTTGCATCTTGCAGTTCATTGTCCCATCCAGCTTTAGCCCAGGCAGTCCCACCCTGCTTGTTTTCTCTCTCCAGCCCACGGGGTTTGTGCTCTTGGGCTGAGATTTGGATCATTTGTCCTTGGTGCCCGGCTGGAGCAGGAATTGTTTTGTCTCCCTGCTCTGTGCACAGAG
>CM019907.1:661626-664126 GCA_009764595.1 Geothlypis trichas | reverse complement strand
GGGTCCCTGCAGTGTCTGGGGTGTATAAATACGTGTACAGACACGCTGCAGGTTTCCACATGGCACTTAGGTTTGTTGTCAGGTTCCTGTTGCAGCCTGGGCTGTTCAATGCTGTGTTTGAAGCTGGGTTGTCATTTTTATAACTGTCTTGGTGTTTTCCTGCCATTATTTATTACCTTTGATATCTGGAATGAGCCGCATGCGTTTATGGAGCAATAAGAGGATGTATTTAATGTGCCTTGTTTTTAACTGAGTAAGGACTGAAAGCATGAATCAATAAAAGTGGCTAAAAAAGTTTGTTTTTCTGGCAGTTTGTTGTGGCAGGTGCAGAAGTACCTCAGGGTGGCCCTGGGGAGGTTTGTGTGGGAAGGAGAGGTGGGGATGGGTGGGTTTGGGGACAGGACCCGGGTTTGCCATGCTGTCCCCTCTGATCTCAGCACTGAGTGCTCTGAGTGGAAGTGAGGACAGAGTGCAGGAGGTGACAGTGGCAGGTGAGGAGTCCTGCACTGCCCTTGGGGCTGCAGTGGCAGCAGCCAGCTGGCTTTGGCCAGTCCAATGTCTGCATTTATCTCCTGGATCTGGCTGCCAGCCCAGAGCAGCCCCCAGGCACGGGTGAGTTGATCCTGGCCCAGATCAGCACCAGGGAACAGCAGAGATCCCCCAGCCCCTGTGGGTCGTGTTCTGTGTCAGGTGAGCCCAGGCTGCCCCGAGCCAGGGCTGCTCCAGCTGAGCAGATCCATTGTCCCAGCCTGGGGATCAGCAGTGCCCTTACAGGGGGAGCACAATCTCCATAACCTCTGATTATTTCATGGGTTAACGTACACTTGTAGCAGGGATGTAGCACAGCTGATGCACCAGCAGCTCCCTCCACGTGGGAATGAAGCAGACCACAGGGGAACCACTGAGATTGTGGATTTTCCCCTAATCCACGGTGTGTAAGTGGTGAGGCAAAGAATGTTGGCTGTGATCAGCTTTATCCCAAATATTTTGCAGCACCAGAACTGCCTCGTGTCAAGCTCCTGGCTTTGCTGCTGGAAGGCACCAGAGTCTGGGGCTGGTCCCTTCATGTGGCATCTCCCCAGAATGGTCACAAATCCAGATTTATTGTCCCTGGTGTGGCTGCTGCAGCCTGGTCAGAAATGTGATGGGCAATACCAGAGCAGCATTAATATCTGGGTGTTCTGTGACAGCTGGGAGCTGATGGCAGCTGTTGGGGACAAGGCCACCCCTGGGGCTGTGCTGCTGGGACAGCTCCAACCAGTGAGCCGTGCTCTGCCTCAGGGCAGGAGTGCCCATCCTGCTGTCCCTGTCCCTGCATGGCCCAGGTGAGCTGTGTGCAGGGCTGAGCTCACACACTGCCCAGGTGAGCTGTGTGCAGGGCTGGGTCACACACCCTGCATGGCCCAGGTGAGCTGTGTGCAGGGCTGGGTCAGACATGGCCCAGGTGAGCTGTGTGCAGGGCTGGGTCACACACCCCACACTGCCCAGGTGAGCTGTGTGCAGGGCTGGGTCACACATCACACATGGCCCAGGTGAGCTGTGTGCAGGGCTGGGTCACACACCCTGCATGGCCCAGGTGAGCTGTGTGCAGGGCTGGGTCAGACATGGCCCAGGTGAGCTGTGTGCAGGGCTGGGTCACACACCCCACACTGCCCAGGTGAGCTGTGTGCAGGGCTGGGTCACACATCACACATGGCCCAGGTGAGCTGTGTGCAGGGCTGAGCTCACACACTGCCCAGGTGAGCTGTGTGCAGGGCTGGGGTCACACACTGCCCAGGTGAGCTGAGTGCAGGGCTGGGTCACACACCCTGCATGGCCCAGGTGAGCTGTGTGCAGGGCTGGGTCACACACCCTGCATGGCCCAGGTGAGCTGTGTGCAGGGCTGGCTCACACACCCTGCATGGCCCAGGTGAGCTGTGTGCAGGGCTGGGTCACACATGGCCCAGGTGAGCTGTGTGCAGGGCTGGGGTCACACATGGCCCAGGTGAGCTGTGTGCAGGGCTGAGCTCACACACCCCACACTGCCCAGGTGAGCTGTGCTCCCTGCAGCAGGGCTCACACACCCCACACTGCCCAGGTGAGCTGTGTGCAGGGCTGGGTCACACATCACACATGGCCCAGGTGAGCTGTGTGCAGGGCTGGGTCACACACCCCACACTGCCCAGGTGAGCTGTGTGCAGGGCTGGGTCACACATCACACATGGCCCAGGTGAGCTGTGTGCAGGGCTGGGCTCACACACCCCACACTGCCCAGGTGAGCTGTGTGCAGGGCTGGGTCACACACCCCACACTGCCCAGGTGAGCTGTGTGCAGGGCTGGGTCACACACCCTGCATGGCCCAGGTGAGCTGTGTGCAGGGCTGGGCTCACACACCCCACACTGCCCAGGTGAGCTGTGCTCCCCATGCAGGGCTCACACACCCCACACTGCCCAGCTGAGCTGTGTGCAGGGCTGGGTCACACACCCCACACTGCCCAGGTGAGCTGTGTGCAGGGCTGGG
>CM019907.1:644126-656626 GCA_009764595.1 Geothlypis trichas | reverse complement strand
CATTTTCTGCTGAATGATAATTACTTTATTCAATCATGTTCAAGGTTTTAGTGAAAGCTAGCATTGATTGATTAACTTCAATTACCATGCTTACATTTGCATAGATAAAAACTGCTTTTCAATTTGTGAGTGGCACGCTGGTGGAAACCCGGCGCTGGTATTTGCATTTCAATGTGGATAGTGAAGAATAAAGGTGGGAGAGAGGTCTGATCAGTGCTAAGCCCTTTCTGCTTCAGTGCTCGAGCGTTTTTCCATAAACACTCCCGTTATGATGTTGGTTTGCTGGCGGGAAGCGGAGCCTCCTGTTTACAAGGCTCGGTGACAATTCACCAGCGCGGGGCGGGCAGAGCTGGAATCACAGCACAGGTACGGAAAACCAGGGAATAATAACAGCACAGGTACGGAAAACCAGGGAATAAAATTGAGATAACATGGGAACAATCCGCACAGGTACGGAAAACCAGGGAACAATCACAGCACAGGTACTGCAGGTAACAGGGAATAATCACAGCACAGGTACTGTGGGTAACAGGGGAATAATCACAGCACAGGTACGGAAAACCAGGGAATAATCACAGCACAGGTACAGAAAACCAGGGAATAATAACTTAATAACTGGGGGAACAATCACACACTCACCGCACAGGTCCCGAAAAACAGGAATATCACAGCACAGGTAAATTGAATAACTAGGGAACAATCACAGCACAGGTATGAAAACCAGGGAACAATCACAGCACAGGTACTGCGGGTAACAGGGGAACAATCACAGCACAGGTGCTGCAGGAAATGGGGGAATAATCACAGCACAGGTATGAAAACCAAGGAACAATCCCAGCACAGGTACAGAAAACCAGGGAACAATCCCAGCACGGGTACAGAAAACCAGAGAACAATCACAGTACAGGTACTGTGGGTAACGGGGGAATAATCACAGCACAGGTAGGAAAACCAGGGAACAATCACAGCACAGGTATAGAAAACCAAGGAACAATCACAGCACAGGTACTGTGAATAACTGGGGAACAATCACAGCACAGGTACAGAAAACCAGGGAATAATCACAGCACAGGTACTGTGAATAACTAGGGAACAATCACAGCACAGGTACAGAAAACCAGGGAACAATCACAGCACAGGTACTGCAGGTAACAACTACAGCAAAGGTACTGTGGTTAACAGGGAATAATCACAGCACAGGTACGGAAAACCAAGGAACAATCACAGCACAGGTACTGCGGGTAACGGGGAATAATCACAGCACAGGTACTGCGGGTAACGGGGGAACAATCAAAGCACTGTGGATAACTGGGGAACAATCACAGCACAGGTACAGAAAACCAGGGAACAATCACAGCACAGGTATTGCGGGTAGCAGGGGAATAATCAAAGTACAGGTACTGTGGAAAACCAAGGAACAATCACAGCACAGGTACTACAGAAAGCCAGGGAACAATCACAGCGCAAGTACTGCACGTAAATGAGGAACAATCAAAGTACTGTGGATAACTGGGGAACAGTCACAGCACAGGTGCTGGGGTTAACAGGGAACAATCAAAGTACAGGTACAGAAGGTAACAGGGAAAAATCAAAGTACAGGTACTGTGGGTAACAAGGAAAAATCACAGCACAAGTACTGTGGAAAACCAAGGAACAATCACAGCACAGGTACTGCTGGTAAATGAGGAACAATCACAGCACAGGTACCGTGGATAACTGAGGAACAATCACAGTACAGGTACTGTGGATAACCAGGGAACTATCACAGCACAGATACTGCAGGTAACAGGGAATAATCACAGCACAGGTACTGTGGATAACCGAGGAACAATCACAGCACAGGTTCCGTGGATAACTGAGGAACAATCACAGCACAGGTTCCGTGGATAACTGAGGAACAATCACAGCACAGGTACTGTGGATAACCGAGGAACAATCACAGCACAGGTACTGTGGATAACTGAGGAACAATCACAGCACAGGTACTGTGGATAACTGAGGAACAATCACAGCACAGGTACTGCTGGTAAATGAGGAACAATCACAGCACAGGTACCGTGGATAACTGAGGAACAATCACAGCACAGGTACTGTGGATAACTGAGGAACAATCACAGCACAGGTACTGTGGATAACTGAGGAACAATCACAGCACAGGTACCGTGGATAACTGAGGAACAATCACAGCACAGGTGCTGGGGTTAACAGGGAACAATCACAGCACAGGTACCGTGGATAACCGAGGAACAATCACAGCACAGGTACTGTGGATAACTGAGGAACAATCACAGCACAGGTACCGTGGATAACTGAGGAACAATCACAGCACAGGTACTGTGGATAACCGAGGAACAATCACAGCACAGGTACCGTGGATAACTGAGGAACAATCACAGCACAGGTACCGTGGATAACTGAGGAACAATCACAGCACAGGTACCGTGGATAACCGAGGAACAATCACAGCACAGGTACTGTGGATAACCGAGGAACAATCACAGCACAGGTACCGTGGATAACTGAGGAACAATCACAGCACAGGTACTGTGGATAACCGAGGAACAATCACAGCACAGGTACTGTGGATAACCGAGGAACAATCACAGCACAGGTACTGTGGGTAACTGAGGAACAATCACAGCACAGGTACTGTGGGTAACTGAGGAACAATCACAGCACAGGTACTGTGGGTAACAGGGAACAATCACAGCACAGGTTCCGTGGATAACTGAGGAACAATCACAGCACAGGTTCCGTGGATAACTGAGGAACAATCACAGCACAGGTTCCGTGGATAACTGAGGAACAATCACAGCACAGGTACTGTGGATAACTGAGGAACAATCACAGCACAGGTTCCGTGGATAACTGAGGAACAATCACAGCACAGGTTCCGTGGATAACTGAGGAACAATCACAGCACAGGTACTGTGGGTAACTGAGGAACAATCACAGCACAGGTACTGTGGGTAACTGAGGAACAATCACAGCACAGGTACTGTGGGTAACAGGGAACAATCACAGCACAGGTGCTGCAAGTAGCGGGGGAACAATCACAGCACAGGTACTGTGGGTAACTGAGGAACAATCACAGCACAGGTACTGTGGATCAGCAGGGCAGTTGTGAGAAGCTCGGGGCAGCGCTGCCTCCAGCAGACACCGGGATGAAGGCCGTGCCAGCAGCCGCGGTGCCAGCCCAGCCCCGCAGCCTCCTCCTCCTCCTCCTCCTGGCTGGGCTCTGGTGCAGGAGGATGAGGAGGGTGAGCACAGCCCTCTCTGTGCCATTGCCTGGGGGGTTTTACAGCCTTGGCCCCAAGCAATGCAGGGCTGGGCAGCACTGCTCATCCAGGAGCAGCCAGAGCCACCTCCGTGCCAGGTGTGTGCCCAGGTGTGTGCCCAGGTGTGTGCCCAGGTGTGTGCCCAGGTGTGTGCCCAGTGTGTGCCCAGGTGTCCTGTCCTGCTGCTCCTCTCACCTGTCCATGCCAGGTGTGTGCCCAGGTGTGTGCCCAGGTGTGTGCCAGGTGTGTGCCCAGGTGTGTGCCAGGTGTGTGCCAGGTGTGTGCCCAGGTGTGTGCCAGGTGTGTGCCCAGGTGTGTGCCCAGGTGTGTGCCAGGTGTGTGCCCAGGTGTCCCATCCCACTGCTCACTGCTGCTCCCTCTCACCTGTCCATGCCAGGTTGTGCTTGTCTTTTTTGGGTTTTTTTTGGTTTTTTGATAGAAGAAAAGGGACAGATTTACTGATTTCCCTTAGATTTTCTCTGGTTTATACCCAAATATAACAAAGTAATTAAAAAAATAAAAATTAAACAACTGAAAAATTAAACCACCTACTCCTCCTCCACTAAGCCCAAAGGTGGAGAGCTCTTGCAGGGGATGGACACAGCACTGACACCAGCCCCAAACTCCATCCCAGCAGCCCAGAGGAATTGCCAAAACATTTGTTCTGCTCGGGTAACTGCTTTCAGTGGCTCTGTGTCACAGCTCAGGAGGTTTAAAAATAATTCACGTGGGAAAAGAGATGAGCAGGGGAAACAGGCCTGGGACTGCAGTTTGTGATGAACCCTGGTGGTGAACGGGCTTGGATGGGGAATCCTGGAATGTTCAAAGTAAACTCAGGAAAAACCCAATTGTGTCCTTAATTCAGTGCTCAGGGTGAGGCTGGGCCTCTGGTGGGACCAGGTGGAGACTGGCATGGCATGGGATGGCATGGAATGGAATGGAATGGAATGGAGGGAATGGAATGGAATGGAATGGAATGGAATGGAATGGAATGGAATGGAATGGAATGGAATGGAATGGAATGGGATGGAATGGAATGGAATGGAATGGAATGGAATGGAATGGAATGGAATGGAATGGAATGGAATGGCATGGAATGGGATGGAATGGAATGGAGTGGAATGGAATGGAATGGAATGGAGTGGAATGGAATGGAGTGGAGTGGAATGGAATGGAATGGAATGGAATGGAATGGCATGGGATGGGATGGAATGGAATGGAATGGAATGGAATGGAACAGAGTGGAGTGGAATGGAATGGAATGGAATGGAATGGAATGGAATGGAATGGAATGGCTCTGCTGGAATGTCTGTCCCTGGGAAGGGTGGGCTTCACCCTGGGAGCTCTGAGCAGACAGACACAACCCTGAGCAGACAGACAGAACTCTGAGCAGACAGACAGAACTCTGAGCAGACAGACAGAGCTCCATACAGACAGACAGAACTCCATACAGACAGACAGAACTCCATACAGACAGACAGAGCTCTGAGCAGACAGACAGAACCCTGAGCAGACAGACAGAGCTCCATACAGACAGACAGAACTCTGGGCAGACAGACAGAACTCTGAACAGACAGACAGAACTCTGAGCAGACAGACAGAGCTCTGAGCAGACAGACAGAACTCTGAGCAGACAGACAGAACCCTGAGCAGACAGACAGAGCTCCATACAGACAGACAGAACTCTGAACAGACAGACAGAGCTCCATACAGACAGACAGAACTCCATACAGACAGACAGAACTCTGAGCAGACAGACAGAACTCTGAGCAGACAGACAGAGCTCTGAGCAGACAGACAGAGCTCCATACAGACAGACAGAACTCCATACAGACAGACAGAACTCCATACAGACAGACAGAACTCTGTGCAGACAGACAGAACCCTGAGCAGACAGACAGAACTCCATACAGACAGACAGAACTCTGAGCAGACAGACAGAGCTCTGGGCAGACAGACAGAACTCCATACAGACAGACAGAACTCCATACAGACAGACAGAGCTCCAGCTCCACATCCCCACCGTTCACAATGGGAACTCATCCGTTTGTTTTCCAGATCCTAATGCAACGGTTGCCATAAGAACACAAATTATGTGTACATTTTAATGCATCTATGCTTCATAATTATGCATGGTTGTGTGCTGTTATAATTGACATAAAATATAAAACAGGTCAAAGAGCAGCTATTAAAACTATTTTTCATTTTGCTTCCTGACAGCTCCCAACATCAATGCCGACTGCATTTAATAGGACCATACAGGGAATGCAAAGATAGTTATATAATTTCAGCCGTATTAAAGCCTCCACAACTTGCAACCTAATTATTTCCTGCAGTGTCTTGTTGTGAGCTGCATTACTTTATTTGGAATGTGTTTGCTTTCAGATTAAACAATTGGGCTACATTAAATTAGCATGGAGGGGGAAAATCGTAAAACTTTTGGATGTGTTTCATAGGGGTCACTCCGTTAGGTTAAGAATTATCCCAGAAGCAATGATTTTCTGCCACTCAAGATAAAAAACAACGCTAGAATTGTGCTAATTCCACGCACTTATTTTAATCACTGAAGTAAATTCTACCAAAGGCCCAAATTGTAGCTGTGCCCTCTCTCTGATCACAGAATGTCGGAGAGAATAAAAGGAAACTGAATAAAAAATTGATGAATTTATAAGAGCATAGAAAACCCCAGATTGATTGAGGTTGGAAGGGACCTTAAATCCCATCCAGTGCCAGCCCTGCCATGGCAGGGACACCTCCCACTGTGCCAGGTGCTCCAAGCCTGGTTCAGCCTGGCCTTGATGTCCCTGCTTTGATCCTGGCTGTGTGCAGAGCAAGGAGAGAACCCAGAGCAAGGAGAGAACCCAGAGCAAGGAGAGAACCCAGAGCAAGGAGAGAACCCAGAGCAAGGAGAGAACCCAGAGCAAGGAGCAGGGCGCAGACCCAGGAGCAGGGCACAGACCCAGGAGCAGGGCACAGACCCAGGAGCAGGCACAGACCCAGGAGCAGGGTGTTATGTTTGCCCAATTATCCCTTCATAAAAAAACCCCAACAATATTTGAGATAGTAGCAATTCTAATTAAATAGTTCAGAATATATATATATATAAATATATACATATATATATATATATATATATATACATATATATATATATATATATATATATATATATATATAAGGGATTATTTGGTTCAAATAATAACGCATAAGCAAAAGAGTGCAGGGCTCTGGGACCCTTCCACCTCACGTACGAGCTTGCCAAGTAAAAATTCCCCCCTTATATGCCATGGGTTAATCCATCTCCTCCTATTTTTGGTTCGTCATATTTCTATCTCCTCCCTCACCACCACCTTTGCCATGCATGCTCCACCACTGGCTTTGGTGGTCACACAAGTCTTTGGGGGTCGTCTGATGAAGATTTCGTATCTTCCTCTGTGTCCTTTAATTCCCCTTTGGGTTACACATGCGCATCAAGCCAGTACAATGTAAGCCAAAATTAACATATCACTATATCTACATATCAAGGCAATAAATCCCTTATAATTAGCATTTTCTGGGACCCAACCAGGTTTTGTTTCCTTTCTGCTCATTTTTAGCCACTGTATCTTCAGCTTCTTTCCTCCTGTCCTTGTGAACATCTGCTGGGAGGGGTGGAGCCCCTCCTCTCCCTCTCTTCTTTGGCATTACCACTTTTAACTATTTTTATTATTCCCAATTAATATAATAATTAATATACTTACTGTACTAATATTGATTATTGTTTCAATTTTATCAGCACGAATCATACCTATTTATCACAAGGGCACTGACCCAGGAGAGAACCCAGACCCAGGACAGGGCACAGACCCAGGAGCAGGGCACAGACCAAGGACAGGGCACAGGAGCAGGGCACAGACCCAGGAGCAGGGCACAGACCCAGGAGCAGGGCACAGACCCAGGAGCAGGGCACAGACTCAGGAGCAGGACACAGACCAAGGACAGGGCACAGACCCAGGAGCAGGCACAGACCAAGGACAGGGCACAGACTCAGGAGCAGGACACAGACCAAGGACAGGGCACAGACTCAGGAGCAGGGCACAGACCAAGGACAGGGCACAGACCCAGGAGCAGGGCCCACACCAGCTTGTTTCCCTCACTGCTGGTCATCCTTCCCTCCTGGACTGGCTGAGGGCTCCCAGTCCCCTGTGGGAGGTTGGGTTTCTCTTGGAACCTGTGCCAGTCTGTATTTTTCAATAAATCCTTTTAAAATCAGGCCTGGTGTGGGCTGGGAGCTGCCCTGTGATGCCCATGTGAGCACTGCTCTCCTGCCCCAGAGCCCCTGCCAGGCCCCTCAGTGTGGCTGGGTCACAGCACCTGGGCTCACCTGCAGCAGGAGGGGACCCACAGGGTCACTGAGCCCAGCTCTGCCCCTGCTCAGACCCCACAGCTCTCCCACCACAGGGCTGGGCTGATGAGGAGTCCCAGAGTCACTGTTTTCCCTGAGCCAAAGCAGCTTCCCTCTCTGCTGCCAATGCTCAGGCTCCTCCCAAGCTCAGAGCCCTGAGTGCCACCTCCAGAATTCCTGGGACCCCTCCAGGGATGGGCACTGCAAACCTCCCTGGGCAGCTCCAATCCCTGAGCCCCCTTTCCATGGGGAAATTCCTGCTGTGCCCACCCTGAGCTGCCCTGGGCCAGCCTGAGGCCGTTCCCTCTGCTCCTGTCCCTGTTCCCTGGCATCAAATCCCAAATCCCCCTCCTGGCAGGGAATTCCAGACATTCCTGTCCTGCTGGGAAAGCCCGGCCAAACTGGGGTGTGACCCCAGATTTGCTGATTTTTAGGATGAGGGGGTTTGCATGGCTGGGCAATCCTGGGAATGCCCCAGGAGCAGAAGGGCAGGAGGACAAGGAGGGCTCTGAGCCCCAAGTGCTCAGCCCAGGCCCAGGGCACTGCAGGAATGCAGCCAAATATTCTCACTGCAAACCTGGCACTGACAGCCCAACACATCTGGGACTGCCCCGCTGGCCTGGCTGCTGTGCCAGGGCTGGAAATGGCTTTGCATGGAGGAATTGCCCCAAAATGCACCCTGAGCTGCCCTGGGCCAGCCTGAGGCCGTTCCCTCTGCTCCTGTCCCTGTTCCCTGGGATGATCCCAAATCCCCCTGGCCCTCCCCTCCTTTCCAGACCCTTTTTCCCCATTTGCTGCCCCAGAATGAGGAGGCTGAGCCCAGCTAAGCCTCCTCCAGGGCTGCTGATAAGCTGGGCTGGAGCACAGCTCCACACTCCCAGTGCTCTGCAGTGAGGATGGAGCAGCACAATAAAAGCTTCGGCTTCCATTAGTGCAGAATGTTTCAGAAAAGTGTTGAGCTGGGTAATTACCTTAATCCAAGCGCAATCGCTGGGCACAGCACCCAGCAGATGAGCATCCAGAGCCAGATTTGAACACGCAGTCAACCCGAACAGAATTAGCTGGGCTGTAGTGGCCCCGGTTCTTAATTAGCTCTCTGCCACAGCAGCATTTAATGCTGGCAAAAGTCCAGTGCAGGTTCCACAAGTGCTACAGCCTGGGGAGGCTTTGGGGGTGCTGAGAGCCCTCTGAGGATGTGCTGGCCCCAAGGAGGGGTGCAGGGGCTGCTCCCACTGAGCCTCTCAGGGTCCTCTAAAGTTCTACAGCCCCTCAGTCAAAAGCAGTGGTATGGTTAACGTCATGGTAATAACCCACTGCATTCAAAACACACATTTAACTCCAATTCTCACTGAACTACACAGAATTTGAAAACATAATGGCTTTCCCAGGCAGCTGATGGCACAGTTTAGTGCACTGTAATTGGCTCCCTTGGCTTAGCTTGGGTTAATAAAGTTGATGGGATTTTGAAAAAGCACCGTGGTCACTTAGCAATTGTTTAATTTCTGTAACGCCGTTTTTTGGGGTAGAAAATGATTGTTTTCCAGTAGTGTTAAATATTTATGCAATGTAATTGAGACGCCTGGCACAGGGCACGCTCCTGTTAAGCTCACAAATTAATGAATTACTGAAAAAATGGAAATACAAAATACCATTTCAAGTCCAAGAGAAGTTCTCAGCGCAGAGCACCCCTGAGGCTCTGTGTCCCTGCAGAGGATGTGCACAGGCCTTGGCCCAGCACAGGTGATCGTGGCCTTGCTGCCTTTGGGCTGCCCCTCTGTGCTGGCTGGGACAGGCAGTGACAACCTGAGACACTGCCCTGGGCAGAGAGAACAGCAGGAGCTGCCTGCCCATGGCTGGAACTGCCCTGGTGCTGTCCCAGCTGATGGTGCTGCCCTGACACAAGGACAGATTCCAGGAGTGCCCCTTCTTTAGAAACAGGGAAAACAGCAAAACTTCTAGAACTGGGTATGTTGAGCAAGCAAATGTTACAGGGAAAAAGGGAAAACATCTAAGATGTGTGTAGGAGAATTCAATCTAATTTGTATCATCTCCTCTGTTCCTGGGGTTTCCCAGCTTTCAGAGAAGCCAGGGCAGATCCAGCCCAGGGGCTGTTGGGTGAGGAGTGCTGGGGGGCAGTGGGGCTGGGCTGGGGCTGGGCTGGGGCTGGGTTGGGGCTGGATGGAGCTGGGTTAAATTGGGCTAAATTGGGTTAAATTGGGCTAAATTGGGTCAGGCTGGCTCGGGGCTGGCCGGGGTGGTTTTGGGGCTGGGTTCTGTGGGTTGCTGAGGGATGATGAGGAGTCACGGGCTGAGAGGGGCTGCCCTGGCCCTGCAGCAACCCCAGCGTGGCTGTCCCACCCTTGGTCAGTGCTGCTGCTCCCAGCACATCCCAGCACATCCCAGTGCATCCCAGCACATCCCAGCACACCCCAGTATATCCTAGAACATCCCAGCACACCCCAGTGCATCCCAGCCCATCCCAGCACATCCCAGCCCATCCCAGTACATCCCAGCACATCCCAGCACATCCCAGCATATCCCAGCCCATCCTCAGCACATCCCAGTATATTCCAGCACATCCCAGTATATCCCAGCCCATCCTCAGCACATCCCAGTATATTCCAGCACATCCCAGCACATCCCAGCACATCCCAGCCCATCCCAGCACATCCCAGCACATCCCAACCCATCCCAGCACAAACACGGGTGTGTGCTGGTCTCTAGAAGGAAAATGGCACCTGGAGCTCATGGCCAAAGGAATGCTTAGGGATGCACAGCTCCTGGTGGGTTTGGACATGGCCCTCACGCTGGGCTGGGGCTGAGGAGGAAGTTTTCAGCAAGTAAATGTTGAAAATGGACCAGGGGCAGGAGGAGAGGGAACAGCCTGTGCTGGGCTGCAGACTGGGGCGAGACTGGGCACATCCACAGGCACAGGGAGCCTGGCAGCCCCAGCCCAGAGCATGGCACCTGCAGAGCAGGCTGGCACCGTTCTGCACTGCAGCATCTTCTGTGCCTTGGCAAGAGGGGAGGAGTGCCAAGAAGTGACCAAAGACCCCAGCAGGCCCCACAGGGCCGTGTGAGGAAGGGTCACAGCTCGGGCTGGTGCCCAGCAAGGGCAGCCTCTGGGGCAGGAGCTGGTCACCCTCACCCTGAGGCTTCCCTGGCAGCTGTGCCAATCTGTGCCAGGCTCTGCTCTGTCCCGGGGTCTGTGCCAGCAGCCTGTGACTGTCACACGTGCCTCGGTGACAGGGTGGCACCTCAGCCAGGCTGGCTGCAGCCACATGAAACTCAGTTCTGCCTTCCCAGCTCGCTGCTCTCACTGCCCCTGCTGGCTCTGGGCTGGGGACACGAGGAAAACCCCACGGCAGTGCCACCAACACCAATGACATCCCTGTCCCTGTCCCTGTCCCCAGCTCTCCACCAGCCCCATGGCCCCTGCTCCCTATGGGGACATGAACAAAACCCCACGGCAGTGCCACCAACACCAATGACACCCCTGTCCCTGTCCCTGTCCCTGTCCCCAGCCCTCCACCAGCCCCATGGCCCCTGCTCCTTATGGAGACAAGAGGAAAACCCCACGGCAGTGCCACCAACACCAACGACCTCCCCGTCCCTGTTCCTGTCCCTGTCCCCGTCCCTGTCCCTGTCCCCATCTCTCCACCAGCCCCATGGCCCCTGCACCCTGTGGGGACAGCAGAGAGGAAAATCCCCTGTGGGCAGCCCAGACTTTGGGAGCTGCTGCTGTCCTGGGCTGTGTCCATGGGCAGAGCATCCTGAGGGATGCCAGTTTGGGGTTTTGGTGCTCCCACAACTCCAACTGTGTTTTGCTCTAAGCTTAGATGAAGTGTCCAGGCCAGGCTGGAAGCAGAGGGGCTGGGCCCCAGCAATCCCCCCCTGCTTTCTGTGCTCATTCAGCTCCTGTGCTTTCATAGCCCATGGAACATCCTCTCTCCCACAAGCCAAAAAATAAAAAAAGAGGAAACCCAGCATTTTAAGGTTCTTTTCCCACTGCAAATCACTGGGGAGACACTTTGGCTAACACAGAACTTGTCACTCTTGTCAAACACAATCTTGATTGCATTGCAGAGTGTCTGCAAGATCTGCCCAGCAAGAAAAAACAGAATAATCTGATTTTGCCACAGCATTATGACAAAACAAATTCAGATGGAACTCAACCCTCCTGCCACAGCCTCATTTAATTCCCTTCTGTCCTGCCAACATTTACATACAAGTATTGTGAGAAGTTGTGGTGGGTGCAGATAACTTGTCAGTGCTTCAGCCCCGGGTTTTCCAGAGAGTTCTCCACGTTCTGGTGTTTGGAGGTGCCTGCCCTGCCTTGGCAGGTGAGTGACAGCCCCTGACAAAGCCCTGCAGCCTCTCCCTGTGTTGCCATGGCACTGAGCCCCTCCACCAACAGCCACAAACAAACCGCACTCAAAAGAACAAAACCCAAACAATCCCTAATTCAATTAAAAGCTGGCAGCAAAAATAATGTTTTCTCTCTAAATGTTGCACCATTTTCCCTGAGCTGTTGGCCGTGCCTGCCCTGACACTGCTGTCACCCATCCCTCAGCTGCAGCCTTTGGCTCTGTGGCTCCTCCACCACTCTGGATCACAATCTGCAGTTTGTGAGGTATCAGGTTTTCTATAAATGAAACAAATTCTCTCTGCTTCGGGTGACACACGAGAGGCCAGAGGAAACAGCCTCAGGTGGTGCCAGGAGAGCTTCAGCTTGGATATGAGGGGAAATTCTTCATGGAAGGGCTGCCCAGGACAGGGCTCCCCATCCCTGGAGGGTTAAAAGCTGTGTGGATGTGGCACTTGGGGACGTGGCGGGG
>CM019907.1:635705-643926 GCA_009764595.1 Geothlypis trichas | reverse complement strand
GGCACTGCAAACCTCCCTGGGCAGCTCCCATCCCTGAGCCCCCTTTCCATGGGGAAATTCCGGCTGTGCCCACCCTGAGCTGCCCTGGGCCAGCCTGAGGACGTTCCCTCTGCTCCTGTCCCTGTTCCCTGGCATCAAATCCCAAATCCCCCTCCTGGCAGGGAATTCCAGACATTCCTGTCCTGCTGGGAAAGCCTGGCCAAACTGGGGTGTGACCCCAGATTTGCTGATTTTTAGGATGAGGGGGTTTGGATGGCTGGGCAATCCTGGGAATGCCCCAGGAGCAGAAGGGCAGGAGGACAAGGAGGGCTCTGAGCCCCAAGTGCTCAGCCCAGGCCCAGGGCACTGCAGGAATGCAGCCAAATATTCTCACTGCAAACCTGGCACTGACAGCCCAACACATCTGGGACTGCCCCGCTGGCCTGGCTGCTGTGCCAGGGCTGGAAATGGCTTTGCATGGAGGAATTGCCCCAAAATCCACCCTGAGCTGCCCTGGGCCGGCCTGAGGCCGTTCCCTCTGCTCCTGTCCCTGTTCCCTGGGATGATCCCAAATCCCCCTGGCTGTCCCCTCCTTTCCAGAGCATTTTCCCCATTTGCTGCCCCAGAATGAGGAGGCTGAGCCCAGCTAAGCCTCCTCCAGGGCTGCTGATAAGCTGGGCTGGAGCACAGCTCCACACTCCCAGTGCTCTGCAGTGAGGATGGAGCAGCACAATAAAAGCTTCGGCTCCCATTAGTGCAGAATGTTTCAGAAAAGTGTTGAGCTGGGTAATTACCTTAATCCAAGCGCAATCGCTGGGCACAGCACCCATCAGATGAGCATCCAGAGCCAGATTTGAACACGCAGTCAACCCGAACAGAATTAGCTGGGCTGCAGTGGCCCCGGTTCTTAATTAGCTCTCTGCCACAGCAGCATTTAATGCTGGCAAAAGTCCAGTGCAGGTTCCACAAGTGCCACAGCCTGGGGAGGCTTTGGGGGCGCTGAGAGCCCTCTGAGGGCTGTGCTGGCCCCAGGGAGGGGTGCAGGGGCTGCTCCCACCGAGCCTCTCAGGGTCCCCTAAACTTCTGCAGCCCCTCAGTAAAAAGCAATGGTATGGTTAACGTCATGGTAATAACCCACTGCATTCAAAACACACATTGAACTCCAATTCTCACTGAACTACACAGAATTTGAAAACATAATGGCTTTCCCAGGCAGCTGATGGCACAGTTTAGTGCACTGTAATTGGTTCCCTCGGCTTATCTCGGGTTAATAAAGTTGATGGGATTTTGAAAAAGCACCGTGGTCACTTAGCAATGGTTTAATTTCTGTAACGCCGTTTTTTGGGGTAGAAAATGATTGTTTTCCAGTAGTGTTAAATATTTATGCAATGTAATTGAGACGCCTGGCACAGGCCACGCTCCTGTTAAGCTCACAAATCAATAAATTACTGAAAAAAATGGAAATACAAAATACCATTTCAAGTGTCCAAGAGAACTTCTCAGCGCAGAGCACCCCTGAGGCTCTGAGTCCCTGCAGAGGATGTGCACAGGCCTTGGCCCAGCACAGGTGATCGTGGCCTTGCTGCCTTTGGGCTGCCCCTCTGTGCTGCTGGGACAGGCAGTGACAGCCTGAGACTGCCCTGGGCAGAGACAGCAGCAGGAGCCTCCCCATGGCTGGAACTGCCCTGGTGCTGTCCCAGCTGATGGTGCTGCCCTGACACAAGGAAAGATTCCAGGAGTGCACCTTCTTTAGAAACAGGGAAAAGCAGCAAAACTTCTAGAACTGGGTATTTTGAGCAAGCAAATGTTATAGGGGGCAGAAAAAGGGAAAACTCCTAAGATGTGTGTAGGACAATTAAATCTAATTTGTATCATCTCCACTATTCCTAGGGTTTCCCAGCTTTCAGAGAAGCCAGGGCAGATCCAGCCCAGGGGCTGCTGGGTGAGGAGTGCTGGGGGGCAGTGGGGCTGGGCTGGGTTGGGACTGGATGGAGCTGGGTTGAATTGGGTTAAATTGGGTTAAATTGGGCTAAATTGGGTGAAATTGGGCTAAATTGGGTTAAATTGGGCTAAATTGGGTTCAATTGGGTTCAATTGGGTCAGGCTGGCTCGGGGCTGGCCAGGGTGGTTTTGGGGCTGGGTTCTGTGGGTTGCTGAGGGATGATGAAGAGTCACGGGCTGAGAGGGGCTGCCCTGGCCCTGCAGCAACTCCAGCGTGGCTGTCCCACCCTTGGTCGGTGCTGCTGCTCCCAGCACATCCCAGCATGTCCAGGTACATCCCAGCACACCCCAGTACATCCCAGCACATCCCAGTGCATCCCAGCACATCCCAGTGCATCCCAGCACATCCCAGTGCACCCCAGGCCATCCCATCCCATCCCATCCCATCCCATCCCATCCCAACCCATCCCAGCACATCCCAGGCTCGGTGTCCCAGGTCAGAGCACCCACCTGTCCCCGTGGGTGTCCCCAGCAGCCCCACCTGTCCCCGTGGGTGTCCCCAGCAGCCCCCCCTGTCCCCGTGGGTGTCCCCAGTGCAGTTTTCCCTGCCCCACTCAGCCCCTGCCCTGTGAAATCCCCCCCACTCCAGGGACACCGAGCACAGCTCCGGCTCTGGCCCGGCCATGGCCCCAGGTTGTGGCATCTTCTGTCAAAGCCACCTTCCAGAAAAGCTCTGCAGTTCCTGACAGAGCAACCCAACTGTGTTCCAAAGCAGTATAAGGGTGCTGCAGCCCCTGCCCCTGTGACCCCTCGTATTTCCCGGGGGTTGAGTGCAGGGCTCAGTTTAAACTGCTCCTGCTCTGGGGATGCTGCAGCTCTGCCCTGAGCTGCTGTGGGGCTGGCTCTGAATCCCCCAGCCCAGAGGAGGAGCTGCAGCTCCCCCTGCCCTGAGCTGCTGTGGGGCTGGCTCTGAATCCCCCAGGACATGCTGCAGCTCCCCCTGCCCCACGAGTCCCCTCCTGCAGCCCCCTGCCCCACCAAACAGCCAGCACTGATTGATTCCAGCACAAACACGGGTGTGTGCTGGTCTCTAGAAGGAAAATGGCACCTGGAGCTCATGGCCAAAGGAATGCTTAGGGGTGCACAGCTCCTGGTGGGTGATTTGGACACGGCCCTCACGCTGGGCTGGGGCTGAGGAGGATGTTTTGAGCAAGTAAATGTTCAAAATGGACCAGGGGCAGGAGGGGAGGGAGCAGCCTGTGCAGGGCTGCAGGCTGGGGTGGGACTGGGCACATCCACAGGCACAGGGAGCCTGGCAGCCCCAGCCCAGAGGATGGCACCTGCAGAGCAGGCTGGCACCATTCTGCACTGCAGCATCTCCTGTGCCTTGGCAAGAGGGGAGGAGTGCCAAGAAGTGACCAAAGACCCCAGCAGGCCCCACAGGGCCGTGTGAGGAAGGGTCACAGCTGGGGCTGGTGCCCAGCAAGGGCAGCCTCTGGGGCAGGAGCTGCTCACCCTCACCCTGAGGCTTCCCTGGCAGCTGTGCCAATCTGTGCCAGGCTCTGCTCTGTCCCGGGGTCTGTGCCAGCAGCCTGTGACTGTCACACGTGCCTCGGTGACAGGGTGGTACCTCAGCCAGGCTGGCTGCAGCCACATGAAGCTCAGTTCTGCCTTCCCAGCTCGCTGCTCTCACTGCCCCTGCTGGCTCTGGGCTGGGGACACGAGGAAAACCCCACGGCAGTGCCACCAACACCAATGACATCCCTGTCCCTGTCCCTGTCCCCAGCCCTTCATCAGCCCCATGGCCCCTGCTCCTTATGGGGACACAAGGAAAACTGCACGGCAGTGCCACCAACACCAATGACATCCCTGTCCCTGTCCCTGTCCCCAGCCTTCCACCAGCCCCATGGCCCCTGCTCCTTATGGAGACAAGAGGAAAACCCCACGACAGTGCCACCAACACCAATGACCTCCCTGTCCCTGTCCCCAGCCCTCCATCAGCCCCATGGCCCCTGCTCCTTATGGGGACACAAAGAAAACCCCACAGCAGTGCCACCAACACCAACGACACCCCTGTCCCTGTCCCTGTCCCTGTCCCTGTCCCCAACTCTCCACCAGCCCCATGGCTCCTGCTCCTTATGGGGACACGAGGAAAACCCCACGACAGTGCCACCAACACCAATGACCTCCCTGTCCCTGTCCCCAGCCCTCCATCAGCCCCGTGTTCTCTGCACCCTGTGGGGACAGCAGAGAGGAGAATCCCCTGTGGGCAGCCCAGACCTTGGGAGCTGCTGCTCCCCTGGGCTGTGTCCATGGAGAGATCCTGAGGGATGCCAGTTTGGGGTTTTGGTGCTCCCACAACTCCAGCTGTGTTTTGCTCTAAGCTGAAGGTTACTTTTGGATGAGGTGTCCAGGCCAGGCTGGAAGCAGAGGGGCTGGGCCCCAGCAATCCCCTCCTGCTTTCTGTGCTCATTCAGCTCCTGTATTTTCATAGCCCATGGAACATCCTCTCTCCCACAAACCAAAAAATAAAAAAAGAGGAAACCCAGCATTTTAAGGTTCTCTTCCCACTGCAAATCACTGGGGAGACACTTTGGCTAACACAGAACTTGTCACTCTTGTCAAACACAATCTTGATTGCATTGCAGAGTGTCTGCAAGATCTGCCCAGCAAAAAAAAAACAGAATAATCTGATTTTGCCACAGCATTATGACAAAACAAATTCAGATGGAAACTCAACCCTCCTGCCACAGCCTCATTTAATTCCCTTCTGTCCTGCCAACATTTACATACAAGTATTGTGGAAAGTTGTGGTGGGTGCAGATAACTCGTCAGTGCTTCAGCCCCAGTTTTCCAGAGAGTTCTCCACGTTCTGGTGTTTGGAGCTGCCTGCCCTGCCTTGGCAGGTGAGTGACAGCCCCTGACAAAGCCCTGCAGCCTCTCCCTGTGTTGCCATGGCACTGAGCCCCTCCACCACCAGCCACAAACAAACCGCACTCAAAAGAACAAAACCCAAACAATCCCTAATTCAATTAAAATCTGGCAGCAAAAATAATGTTTTCTCTCTAAATGCTGCACATTTTCCCTGAGCTGTTGGCCGTGCCTGCCCTGACACTGCTGTCACCCATCCCTCAGCTGCAGCCTTTGGCTCTGTGGCTCCTCCACCACTCTGGATCACAACCTGCAGTTTGTGAGGTGTCAGGTTTTCTAGAAATAAAACAAATTCTCTCTGCTTCTGGGTGACACACAAGAGACCAGAGGAAACAGCCTCAGTGGTGCCAGGAGAGCTTCAGCTTGGATATGAGGGGAAATTCTTCATGGAAGGGCTGCCCAGGACAGGGGTGCCCATCCCTGGAGGGGTTAAAAGCTGTGTGGATGTGGCACTTGGGGACCGTGGGCAGGGGTGGCCTTGTGCTGGGGGCACAGCTGGGCTCAGAGGGCTTTTCCAGCCCAAACCATTCCACGATTGCACCTGAGGGCCCTGCACACCCCCCTGGCACTGTGACCCCTGCACACCCCCTGGCACTGTGACCCCTGCACACCCCCTGGCACTGTGACCCCTGCCCATCCCTGCCCATCCCCTGGCACTGTGACCCCCTGGCACTGTGACCCCTGCACACCTCCTGGCACTGTGACCCCTGCACACCCCCTGGCACTGTGACCCCTGCCCGTCCCTGCACACCTCCTGGCACTGTGACCCCCTGGCACTGTGACCCCTGCCTGTCCCTGCAGCCTGGCCCTGGCACTGTGACCCATGCCTGTCCCTGCACACCCCCTGGCACTGTGACCCCTGCCCGTCCCTGCACACCTCCTGGCACTGTGACCCCCTGGCACTGTGACCCCCTGCCCATCCCTGCACACCCCCTGGCACTGTGACCCCCTGGCACTGTGACCCCCTGCCCATCCCTGCAGCCTGGCCCTGGCTCTGAGCTCAGCCTCTGGAGATCATTAATCACTGATATCATTTAATGACAGCTGGGTCGTGTCCCGCTAACCAAGTACAGCTTGTTTGCCTCCAAATGCTAATGGCTGCTGTGAATCATTAACGAGGGACCGTGGGGATGGAGCCTGACAATTGTGTGTGGTCCAGGTACAGATTTATCGGTGGGACCTGAGCCCTTTGTCACGGTGAGCAGCAGCAGCACCAGGTGAGCAGGGCAGCTCGGGGGCACAGCTCATCAAGCAGCAGGGGCACAGCTTCCCTGGAGCAGTGGGAGAGCTCTGGGCACAGCTCTTGGCGTGGGTTCCACAGCACTTCTCAGGTCACTGGAATGTTCTTGCTTTCACTGGAACTTTGGAGACATCTCCTGCTTTTCAGTGCAGAGAGGTTTGTGCTGTGGTGGGCATGGCAGGGTCAGGGGCATCTCCTGCAGAGGGGTCACAGCCTGGGACCCCCAGTGCTGGCAGTGCCAGGGTCTGGGCCCAGGGGAGCCTCTGCAGCTCCCAGTGGGGCTGAGCCCAAACTGCAGGAACAGTGGCAGGGAGGGTTGGGAAGGGTGGGCTGTGATCTCAGAGTGTTCTCCAGTGTGAAGGGTCCTTCTTGGGGTCTCTGCTGCTCACAGTGACCCCAGATGGGTCAGAAATTCTCTTTTCCCAGCCCAGCGCTCCAAGAAGGAGTCAGAGCTCTTCAGTTCTCGCTCTCAAGGTTGTTCATTGTTCCTTATCTATAAAATTCTTTCTCCTGTCCAGCCCAGGTCTGCTCAGCAGGACAGACAGAGGCACTCTGCCTGCCCCAGGGCTGTGTTATCTTTTTATACTAAAAACTACCTGTGCAATATTTACAATTACTTCCCAATACCCATCACCTGTGTTAGACAGTGAGCTTCTACTCTAAACCAATCCCAAAGTGCCACCATCACAGCAGGAGATGGAGGCCAAGAAGAAGAAGGAGAAAGGCTGGACATGCCCAGATCACTCCATCTTGCCCCTTGAACCCCCATTCTAAAAACCCCAAAAAATCAATTTTTCCACCCCATGATAAATTCACTAATATTCTACTCAAACTGTCATGGCCTGGAGATCTTCATACAAGGTTTTGATTTGCTCCAGGGGTCACAATCAAACCCACAGGTGTGTTGGGCTCTGTGCCAGGGTCTCTGAGCCCCTGGCAGGTCCTGGCAGCCCAGCACAGCCAGAGGGGTGTCCTGAATTCCAACAGGTCCTGGCCCAGCAGAGCTGTGTGCCCTGGCCAGGCCGTGCTCCATCCCTGCAGCCCAGCACGGCCCCAAACCTTCCTGTGGGAATCCCTAAACCAGAGGGGTTTGGGAAAGCTGCAAAAGGCCCCAGAGACAGCAGGACTGGGATTGGAGCTGAGCAGCAGCCATGAGATTGGTCAGCAGAAAAAATATTTAAAATGTAGAAAAGGAAGGACAAATAGAACAATGGTCTGTGTATTAATGCTTGTCTAGAATAACTCCCTAAGCTACAGAAAGTTTATCTAAGGAGATATTAGGAAGTTCTAAGCTTAATAATGGAGCTCTGTGTGTTGTGTTTATTTTCCAAACAAATGCACATTTTATGATTGGCTTTTTGCAAATATTAAAATTAATATTACATATGTTGTGTTAGAAAGTAATGCTGTATTAATTCTCTTAAGTAGTGTGTTAAATATAGTTTTAGGTTATAACAAAATGTTAAAATACAAACTATGCTATGTAGGATAGTTTCCTTAAAGAAAGGACTCACAGTGAGATAGCAGCCACAGGACGCCTGAATCCTTCAGAGAAAGAGAATTTATTGCCCCATTATCAGGAGAAATGAACTTCTGACTGCCTCGCTCAGGCCTGGAGACACCGTTGGGATTCAGAGGAAGAAGCTGACACTGCCCAGCCAGAATCCTGTGTTTGAATGGAATTTATCATCATGGATGAGGTGTATGAATATGCAACAGAAAAATATGCAAAAAACCCTATTGTTTTAAAGGGTTAATCCTCTGTTAACGTGGGTCCTTTTTCGGGCTGGTACCCAGGTTTGACTTTGCCCCTTCTCCAACACCTGTGCAGCACCCAGCTGGGAAAGGGCCTGGGGATGGCAAAACCAGCTGCAGGGATTTCACTGGGTGGTTTTCATCACCTACAAACCTCTCTGTTTGGGGCTGGCCAGACATTCCATCCACGGAGTGACTGAAATCCTTCTGCTTTATGTTTTCTCCTTCCTCATATTTGCTGAATTTGGCAAGTAGTTGGCAAATCTATTTGGCTGGTGGAAGTTTTCCTTTTCATCCATGAATCCATTCTCCTCAAAACTGCTCACTGCCTCTGCCAGCCTCTCCTTTCAGGATCAGTTTTCCTCTCTTGCTTGG
>CM019907.1:595705-630705 GCA_009764595.1 Geothlypis trichas | reverse complement strand
AGGAGGGAGATGAGCTTTGAGGTCTCTCCAGCCCAAACCCTCCTGCAATTCTCTGTGATTCTGTGCCTGTCTAAGTGACAGCTGACCTCCAGGAGCACAAAACCTTCTCATTAGGAATCAGAAGGATGAACCAAATGTCACCTTCGTTTGGATAGAGCTACAGGCCAGGCAGAACTTTGCTGTCAGTCAGCATCAGGATGAAGTGTTGGAAGGGTTTGGGTGTGGAAGGGCCACAGAAGTGGCTCAGAAGCCAGGGCTGCCTCCCACAGCTTCCCACTGCATCTCTGTGGAAAATGAGAACTCTCTGATCAAATCCTGAGTTTTCTGATCTCAAACACCCAAAATGTTTGGGAAGCTCATGGGAGGATTTTTTATCCTGTTTTTTAACCTCACCTTGTGTCCCGCAGCACCTCCTGAAGGTGTTTGGGAGCTGTGACCCCCACCAGAGCAGGAGGTTCAGCCAATCTCTGTTCCCCAGGGCAGGGTTTGGGGAGCAGAGCTGTCACACACCCTGAGCCACTCTCTGCTTTCAGAGGAAAAGCAGAATATTTGGAGAATCATGCACAACACTGTCGGGATCATCAGTTTGTCAGAGTGACTTTGAGAAAAGTTCCAGAGTCTGTTTTCCCAGCCCGGCGCTTAAAGAAGGAGTCAGAGCTCTTCATTTCTCGGGCTCAAGGTTGTTTATTCATTCTTATCTATAAAATTTCCTTTCTGCCCAGCAGAGATCTGCTCAGCAGGGCAGCCACAGGCACTCTGCCTGCCCCGGGGTGCTGTTATGTCTTTACACTCCAAACTCCGTGTGCAATGTTTACAATTCCTGCCCAATGCCCATCACCTGTGTCAGACACTGAGCTTCTGCTCTAAACCAATCTGGGAGTGCCAACAGCACCACAGGAGATGGAGGCCAAGGAGAAGAAGGAGAAAGGCTGGACACACCCAGTTCCCTCCATCTTGTCTCCATAACCCCCCTGTACCAAAATCCCAAAATGCATATTTCACCCTGTGATAACTTCACTAATATTCTACTTAAACTGTTGTGGCTTGCTGGTGTTCATACAAGGTTGGTAATTTTCTCCACGGGCCACAATCAAACCCACAGGGGCATTTTGGGCTCTGTGCCAGGGTCTCTGAGACCCCTGGCAGGGTCTGGGCTGCTCAGGACAGCCAGAGGGATGTGCTGGGTCCTGACACAACACCGTGCCCCCTGCCCCTGGGGAGCACAGCCAGGTGCTCTCAAAGGCTGGGAAGGTTTGTTTGCTTTTATGGACCCAGCACCAGCCAAGGAAATGCTCCTGTGGTCAGTGGACCCGATGATCTCTGCATCCCTTCAGCTTTCCAGGGCTCCTCTCCCAAATTCCAGCAGCTGCTGCAGGAACTGGAAACCCTCTCCAACCTAGGGAACACAGACTGAACCAAACGGAGCTAATGCTTGGATTGTTTTAATGTTTTAAAGCTGCCATTTGCTCTCTGTAACCAGACCCTGGAGGAGAGGAGGTCCAGGGGGGACAGGACATTCATTCCCTGTGGGATTGGCACTGCAGCCACAGCTCCTCCCCCCCTTCAGGACCCCCTTCCTTGGTTCAGTGTCCTCACCTGGCTCAGAAACTGCGCCTAAACTCAAAAATGCAAACAAACCTACAACTTCTAAATGCATCCGGTTAATGAAGTCACTACATAAATTTAGCACATTATTTTTTGTTATTAATTGCTAACAGTGGAAAGGGCTAAATTCAGAATAACTCTCTGTTTCAAAGACCTAATTGCCAAGGACCTAGCCTTAATATTAACTAGGATAATTATTATGCAAAGCATACCCACCCAGAATGTTTGCATAGCTATCACAAGCGCTTTCATAAATGATGCTTTAATTAGTCTTAATTAGAATTTGTTTAAGTCAGCAGGGAATGCAGAGCCCGTGAAATGATGTATGTAATAAGCATCAGGCTCACTTTTTACTTGGGGAATAGAGCTGACAAAATCACATCACGTTAAATTGATTCAGTCAGAATTAAAATTCTTATGGTATTAATTAAATGGGGGATCTCATTAGCAGGCTGCAGGGTGACAGAGTGACTCTTTGGCGACCAGATGTGAAGAAGCAGCACGGAACAGGAGCAGCACTGGGCCAGGAGCCCGAACTGCTCCTCGCCAGCCCTGCAGGATCCCAGCAGCTGCAGGGTGCTGCTGCCTGAGGGTCTGTCCTGCTTGGCAGGACCCACAGCACTGCTGGCTGCTGCTGGCACCGGGGTGGCAGAGACCTGGCATGTCCATCTCACCCTGCCCCTCCAGAGGGGTTCCTGGGGTCTGTGGTGACCCCACATGTCCATCTCACCCTGCCCCTCCAGAGGGGTTCCTGCTGTCTGAGGTGAGCCCACATGTCCATCTCACCCTGTCCCTCCAGAGGGGTTCCTGGGGTCTGAGGTGACCCCACATGTCCATCTCACCCTGTCCCTCCAGAGGGGTTCCTGGGGTCTGTGGTGATCCCACATGTCCATCTCACCCTGCCCCTCCAGAGGGGTTCCTGGGGTCTGTGGTGATCCCATATGTCCATCTCACCCTGCCCCTCCAGAGGGGCTCCTGGGGTCTGTGGTGATCCCACATGTCCATCTCACCCTGTCCCCACCAGTTCCTGCTGTTTATGGTGACCCCACACACCCATCTCACCCTGTCCCCACCAGTTCCTGCTGTTTATGGTGACCCCACACACCCATCTCACCCTGTCCCCACCAGTTCCTGCTGTTTATGGTGACCCCACATGTCCACACTCACCCTGTCCCCACCAGTTCCTGCTGTTTATGGTGACCCCACACACCCATCTCACCCTGTCCCCACCAGTTCCTGCTGTCTGAGGTGACCCCACATGTCCATCCTCTCCCTGTCCCCTCCAGTCCCTGCTGTTTATGGTGACCCCACATGTCCACACTCACCCTGTCCCCACCAGTCCCTGGGGTCTCTGGTGACCCCACATGTCCATACTCACCCTGTCCCCACCAGTTCCTGCTGTTTATGGTGACCCCACATGTCCATACTCACCCTGTCCCCACCAGTCCCTGGGGTCTCTGGTGACCCCACACACCCATCTCACCCTGGTCCCACCAGTCCTGCTCTCTGTGGTGACCCCACATGTCCATACTCACTCTGTCCCCACCGGTCCCTGCTGTCTCTGGTGACCCCACACGCCCATCTCACCCTGTCCCCACTGGTTCCTGGGGTCTCTGGTGACCCCACATGTTGCTCACAGCCACCAGCACGCTCCTTCCCCTCTCCAGGCCCATCCAGCCTCAGCAAGGGTGGATGAATTTGATTTTCTCCATTGAGCATCTGTTCTGTGAATGCCAGGGGGCACACGGGGCTCCCACCTGCACCGTGGGACCCTCGTGGGTCTGGTTCCTCCATCCCAAATTTCAGTGTTTAAAAAATAAACCTGGAGCTGAAAGGGGAAACTCAGCTGTTTAAAAAATAAACCCTGTGTTGGGGTGAGGAATCAGCATTCCCAAAGGAAACACGGGGATCCTCTTCTGTGTCCTCTTCCCCTCCATCCAAGGATGGGATGGGATGGGATGGGATCCATGGGATGGGATCCATGGGATGGGATGGGATCCATAGAATGGGATGGGGTCAATGAAATGGGATGGGATGGGATGGGATGGGATAATGGGATGGGATAATGCGATGGGATGGGATGGGATGGGATGGGATGGGATGGGATGGGATGGGATGGGATGGGATGGGATGGGATGGGATCAGACAGGACTCCTGTATAAAATTCAGGACATGCCAGTCCCACCATCAGGAATCTGCTGTCCCAGGGCACCCCACGCTGGAACTGTCAGTCTCAGTGGGAAGGGGCTTTGCTCTTCCATGCCACCATTTTGTTTGAAAATCAGCATTTTCAAGAATTTTTTTCATGGTCTTGTTTTAGGAGCATCAAGAGAGTGTAAGCTATTTTATGAAAACTCAACAAACCACCCAAAGAGAGCAAGCATGCAGATCCAGGACTGCTCTCAGCTCTCTCCTGGCCATTCTGCTGAGTCACAACTGACTGAAAGTGCTCTGAGGTTTGTTCTCCTACACACAAAGAAGAAAAAAGGGAGGCTGAGTTTGTCTACACACAGATATATATGTACCTCTATTTAAAACTTATTTCAGTTGTGTTTACAACAAACCTGTCTCTGAGCCCAGCTCAGATGCCTGTCCCAGCCACGCTGACAGAGCTGTGGTTTAAACATCCTGCCATGGCTCTGGGCTTCCAGAGATGGTCCAGGGTGGGCTTGGCAGGGCAGTCCTCCCCACACTGCCCACTCCCACGCACACATACAGAATCACAGAATAATGGCTTGGTTTGGGCTGGGGGGACCTTACAGCTCAGCTTGTCCCAGACCCCTGCCGTGGGCAGGGACATCCTCCATTAGACCATTTACAGAAATGATAAATGAATGAACAAATAAATAAACTAATAAATAGCTAAATAAATGTGTGTGTGTGTGTGTGTGTGTGTGTGTGTGTGTGTGTGTGTGTATGTATGTTTTGTGTATATGCATATATGCATTATATATAACATAGATATAGATTAAATATAGATATAGATTAGATAGATAGATATATAGATATAGATATAGATTATAGATATAGATATATAGATTAGATATAGATGACAGATATAGATATATAGATTAGATATAGATATAGATATAGATATAGATATAGATATAGATATAGATATACATATACATATACATATAGATATACATATACATATAGATATACATATAGATATAGATCATATAGATATAGATATAGATAGATATAGATTATATAGATATAGATTAGATATAGATATAGATATAGATATAGATATAGATATAGACTATATAGATATAGATTAGATATAGATGACAGATATAGATATAGATATAGATGACAGAGATCTATAGGTTAGATAGAGATATAGATTAGATAGAGATCTATATCTATCTATCTATAGGTTAGATAGAGATATAGATTAGATACAGATATAGATTAGATATAGATGCTATAGATATAGACAGATATAGGTATAGATAGATATAGAAATACACATAACAAATACATCTATACTGTGCCTCCTTTTAAAAGGCAGTTCTAGTATTTGGATCCCAGCGATCCTGGAGATGTTCTGCTCTCTGTCCGTGCCCCGTGAGTGCCTCGGTGACCCGGAGGAGCCGAGCCGGGCGGGCCCCGCGGTGCCCGGGCAGGAGAACGCTCCGGGCTAATCAGCCGGACCAGCCCTGGATCCCAAAGTCAGCGCCTGGAAATGCCGGGGCCGCCAGCAGCCTGCGGCTCAGCGGCGTTCGGAGCGGCTGCCAGGGGCGCGGGAGGAGAGATCAGCGCGCGGGCAGAGATAAGGGAGGCAGCGGCGGGCACGGACAGACAGACGGACACATGGACACACAGACACATACACAGACACACGGACACACGGACACACAGACACACGGACACACAGACACACGGACACACGGACACACGGACACGGACACACACGGACACACGGACACACAGACACACGGACAGACACACGGACACATACACAGACACACGGACACACACGGACACACAGACACACGGACACACAGCGGGCTGCGCGGGGAAATCGCTGCCATTTCCATCACCTGCGCTGCCAGGCCCCGGGGTGCCGCCGTCTGGGGGCACTGCCACTGTGCTGGGGCACTGCCACCATCCTGTTCTGTTAGCGCCACCACCATCCTACAGCACTGCCACCGTCCTGTTAGTGCTGCCACTGTCCTGTTAGCACTGCTACCGTCTCGGGGCACTGCCACCATTCTGCTGGCACCGCCACTGTCTTGTTGGCACTGCCACCGTCCTGTCCTGTTAGCACTGCTACCATCCTGCTGGCCCTGCCACCGTCCACAGGAGCAGTTTCCTCTCAAGGCAGAGATGCTGGGATGAGCACATCCCATCCAACACCCAGGATTCCCAAAGGTGGGATGTGCTCACACCTGGCAGCCAGGCAGGGCTGCCCCATCCTGCTGCCATCCTGCTCCAGCCCCGTGCCAAGGACCAGGAGGGATCCTGGATAGCCAAGGAGCAGCAGGGATCCCAGATAACCAAGGACCAGCAGGGATCCCAGATAGCCAAGGAGCAGCAGGGATCCTGGATAGCCAAGGAGCAGCAGGGATCCAGGGATAACCAAGGACCAACAAGGATCCTGGATAACCAAGGACCAGCAGGGATCCTGGATAGCCAAGGAGCAGCCGGGATCCAGAGATAACCAAGGAGCAGCAGGGATCCCAGATAACCAAGGAGCAGGAGGGATCCAGGGATAACCAAGGAGCAGCAGGGATCCCAGATAACCAAGGAGCAGCAGGGATCCTGGATAACCAAGGAGCAGCAGGGATCCTGGATAACCAAGGACCAGCAGGGATCCTGGATAACCAAGGAGCAGCAGGGATCCTGGATAACCAAGGACCAGGAGGGATCCCAGATAACCAAGGAGCAGCAGGGATCCTGGATAGCCAAGGAGCAGCAGAGATCCTGGATAGCCAAGGAGCAGCAGGGATCCTGGATAACCAGGGACCAGCAGGGATCCCAGATAACCAGGGACCAGCAGGGATCCTGGATAACCAAGGAGCAGCAGGGATCCCAGATAACCAAGGACCATGAGGGATCCCAGATAACCAAGGACCAGCAGGGATCCCAGATAACCAAGGACCATGAGGGATCCCAGATAACCAAGGACCAGCAGGGATCCGGGATAACCAAGGACCAGCAGGGATCCTGGATAACCAAGGAGCAGCAGGGATCCCGGATAACCAGGGACCAGGAGGGATCCTGGGTAACCAAGGAGCAGCAGGGATCCAGGGATAACCAGGGACCAGCAGGGATCCAGGGATAACCAAGGAGCAGCGGGGATCCTGGATAGCCAAGGACCATGAGGGATCCTGGATAGCCAAGAACCAGCAGGGATCCTGGATAACCAGGGAGCAGCAGGGACCCCAGATAACCAAGGTGCAGCAGGGATCCTGGATAACCAGGGACCAGCAGGGATCCTGGATAACCAAGGACCATGAGGGATCCTGGATAGCCAAGGAGCAGCAGGGATCCTGGATAACCAGGGACCAGCAGGGATCCTGGATAACCAAGGACCATGAGGGATCCTGGATAGCCAAGGAGCAGCAGGGATCCCAGATAACCAAGGAGCAGCAGGGATCCCGGATAACCAGGGACCAGCAGGGATCCCAGATAACCAAGGACCATGAGGGATCCCAGATAACCAAGGACCATGAGGGATCCTGGATAACCAAGGAGCAGCAGGGATCCCAGATAACCAAGGAGCAGCAGGGATCCCGGATAACCAGGGACCAGCAGGGATCCTGGGTAACCAAGGAGCAGCAGGGATCCCAGATAACCAAGGACCATGAGGGATCCCAGATAACCAAGGACCAGCAGGGATCCTGGATAACCAAGGACCAGGAGGGATCCTGGGTAACCAAGGAGCAGCAGGGATCCTGGATAACCAAGGACCAGCAGGGATCCAGGGAAGCCCTCCACCACCTCCCTGTGCCAGACCGGGCACTGTCCCAGGGCCGTGGGGCAGCTCTGGGCACAGCCAGGCCCACAGCAGCTCCCTCTCCTCCCAGCACTGCTCCCAGCTCACACACACCGAGCACGGAGCCCTTCTGCCTCTGCCCACCCTAAGCTGGGCTTTTTTCTCAGCAGATGTTTTAGGACTTAGTTGAAATCAAATACAAGTTTTTTTAATCTAGTCTAAACCTACTAAAACATTCACTACTCTTACTGCCTAATACATTTATTCATGGCCTATATATATTCCCCACTATAACTAACCTCTTTTTTCATGTCTTCATTTTTAATAATATTGCTTATGTGAAAATTGCTGGATAAATTATTCAATTCTCTCCATAATCCAGTATATCTGCAGTAAAACTGCTAACCTGGCTCTGCCAATGCATTCATAATAATTTTGGTTATTTGTCTGTGTTCCTCCCCTCCCTCCCTTCCATCCAACCCCCATTGGGCTTTCCCCCACCCTGGAGAAGCATTTTGTGTGGTGAAGAGATGGTGCCATGTCAACACACAGGTCAGCATGGATTTCACATGGAATTTCAGGCATGCATTGAACTGTGGGGTGAGCAGGATTGTTAATTACTGCCACAATCCCGAGTTCACAAAGTCTGACCTCTGGCCAATACAGAAACACCAACTTCAGAGGACACTGGGCAGGGTTTGAGGTCAATCCCCGAGGTGGGGTGGGTGCAGGGGATCACCCTGGGCAGGAGCAGCTCTGGTGGGAGCCCCCAGGCTCTCACCCATGGGAGGATGCTGAGCAGGAGGGAAGTGGAACTGGAGATGTCCAAGGCCAGCCTGGATGGGGCTTGGAGCATCCTGGGCTCTGGAAGGGATCTCTGCCCATGGCAGGGAGTGGAAGGAGGTGAGCTTTGAGCTTTGAGGTCCTTTCCAACCCAACCTGTTCTATGATTCCATGGTCCTGGGAAAGCAGGCTCACACCAAACACTGATACAGGAGGGAGAAACAGCTCTGACACCAAACACTGACACAGGAGGGAGAAACATCTCTGACACCAAATACTGATACAGGAGGGAGAAACATCTCTGACACCAAACACTGATACAGGAGGGAGAAACATCTCTGACACCAAATACTGATACAGGAGGGAGAAACAGCTCTGACACCAAACACTGATACAGGAGGGAGAAACATCTCTGACACCAAATACTGATACAGGAGGGAGAAACAGCTCTGACACCAAACACTGCTACAGGAGGGGGAGAAGCATCTCTGACACCAAACACTGACACAGGAGGGGGAGAAGCATCTCTGACACCAAACACTGATGCAGGAGGGAGCAGCATCTCTGTGGGCAGTGCAGGTCACCCTGCCAGAAGGGAAGGAGCATCCCTGTCTGCTGGGGTGGCAGGGATGGCACCTCAGAGGGGAGAGATGGTTTGGGCACTCAAATATTAGAATATTTGCAGTGCATTTGTGGGGCATGTGGCCCGTCCTCATCATACAGGGGTCTGGAGAAGACAAGGGGTGCACAAGGGTCTGGAGAACAGAAGAGGTCCTTAAGGGTCTGGAGAGGACAAGGGGTGCACAAAGGTCTGGAGAGGACAAGGGGTGCACGAAAATGAAAAATTAAACCAAGGGCTTCACCCCTCTGCCCAGGGCTGGGCCTGCCTCTGCTGTGCCCCAAACCCAGCCCAGCTCTGCCTCAGCATCCCCCTTCACCCAGAGACACCGAGCTGCAGCCACGGAGCCGTTGGGATAAAAAAGGGGCAAATAAAATGCTGAGAGTCAGTTTGATCTAACTCAACCTTTTCAAATGACTACACTAATTTTCAACATCTGAATTTAACTGTGTGTTTGCCCCCCTATAAACAGGACGAATAAACACTATATCATTTTTACACTTGAACTGTATTATGATTTTAATGCAGGCTCAGGTGAGATGAGGTCAGAGGATACAATTAAATGGATCTGGTACCATCTGGAGATTAGGGTCTCTTTAACCATGCTTGGGTGATTTATCCATCAGCAACTCATGTAGTGCTTCATAAAAAGTGGTATCTGTTTTAAAAAGAGATATTAAAATACAGCATATTTTTAAAATTAGAGACTAAAATATTATGTACTTGCAGGCAGGCAGTTTATTTGCTAACCACTGGAACAGAAATTCCTGGATGGCAGTAAAAACCCCGACGTGGATTCCCTGTGTTTGCCCCTGCAGGGCTGCTGTGTGCAGGGCACAGGGACACCCAGCAGAGCCCCAGCCCTCGGGGGCTCCCAGGGTCCCACATCCCTGTGGGGACCACCCTGCCCTCCTCCCGTCCCCACTGCAGCTCCAGGAGGGAGCAAACAGAACTCGGAGCCTCCGACCACCTTTCATCGCAGGGCTGCCTGTAACAGTGTCTGGCATTGGCCACAATTTATTCTGTAATAAAACAAAATGGGTGCAAAATCAAATATTTAAAGTGTCAACTTCCAAAGCGAATGAGTGGCTAAAACTCGGTTTAATAATTGATCCATCAACGTGCGGATCAAAGGTAAGGCCAAAATTAAACAATTATTTTTCTGAAATTATATTTGATTAAAAATTTCCTGAAAGAAAAACAATTCAGCCATTCTTGTGGACAGTAATTTATACAGTTTAGTGATCCTGCTGTCAATAATATACAAATAGCACTAATATATTACTATAATGCTTCATTTTCATTAAGACATCTGCCAAGTTCTCAAAAACCTTTTCCATTTGGGACTTGACTTATAATTGCATAATCCCTTGGGGGAGTTTCAATATTATTTTAATCAATTTTAACCACAATACACAATATGGATGATTACATTGCAATGTCATTTCCAAAGTTACTTTCCCCCATTACTCATTTGCACGGGGAGAGGACACTGGGAATGCTGGTGAAGGATATTCTGGTAGGAAACAAATGACAGGGACGCAGAATGAATTTCTGCCCCTTTCAGAAGAACGACAAGGCCAATAAATATGAATTTACATGAACTGAGGCTGTGCAGGGGGTGCTGCTGCTGCTGCCCCTGGGTCTCCCAAATCTGCTTTTTGCAGATCCTCCCTCCCCCCTGGCCCCCAGCAGCACAGCTCGTACCTGAGGAGCTGGTGCTGATAAACCACAGCTCACTCCTGCTCCTCCTCTGCTCCAGAGCATCCCTGCAGCCCGGACAGGCTGGGCTCTGTTCTCTGGGATGCTGTGCCACGTCCCTGCCAGTGCCACCTTCATCAGCAGTGACACGGGCTGGAACCCCTTTGCTGGCTGCTGTCACCCCCTCCTGCCCCCAGCCCTGGGATTTCCTGCATTCTCCAGAACCTGAACGTGCAGATGATCCACTGAGGAGCGGGTCTGGAGGGGACCAGAGGTACACGAGGGTCTGGAGAGGACCAGGGGTCCATGAGAAGGTCCACAAAGGCTTGGAGGGGTCCAGAGGTACACAAGGATCTGGAGAGAATCAGGGGTCCGCAAAGATTTGGAGAGGACCAGGGGTGCACAAGGGTCTGGGGAGGACAAGGGATGCATGAGGGCCTGGAGAAAAGGAGTGCATGAGGGTCTGGAGAAGACAAGGGGTGCACAAAGGTCTGGAGAGGACAAGGGGTCCTTGAGGATCTGGAGAAGACAAGGGGTGCACGAGGGTCTGGAGAAAAAGGAGTGCAGAAGGGTCTGGAGAAGACAAGGGGTCCATGAAGGTCTGGAGGAGACAAGGAGTGCACGAGGGTCTGGAGAAGAAGGGGTCCTTGAGGGTCTGAAGAAGACAAGGGGTCCATGAGGGTCTGGAGAAGACAAGGAGTGCACGAGGGTCTGGAGAAGAAGGGGTCCTTGAGGGCCTGGAGAAGACAAGGAGTGCACGAGGGTCTGGAGAAGAAGGGGTCCTTGAGGGCCTGGAGAAGAAGGGGTCCATGAGGGTCTGGAGAAGACAAGGGGTCCATGAGGGTCTGGAGAGGACAAGAGGTGCAGGAGGATGCCCACGAAGGTCTGGGGTGGACTGTGGGTCCCCCAGGTGCAGGGAGGTGGGGGAATGGAGACAGAGGCAGGTGTAGGGGGACCTGGGCAGGCTGTGGGTGGCAGGGGGGCCTGGGCAGGCAGTGGGTGGCAGGGGGGCCTGGGCAGGCAGTGGGTGGCTGTGGGGCCTGGGCAGGCAGTGGGTGCCAGGGGGGCCTGGGCAGGCTGTGGGTGCCAGGGGGGCCTGGCAGGCTGTGGGTGCCAGGGGGCCTGGGCAGGCTGTGGGTGCCAGGGGGGCCTGGCAGGCAGTGGGTGCCAGGGGGGCCTGGGCAGGCTGTGGGTGCCAGGGGGGCCTGGCAGGCAGTGGGTGCCAGGGGGGCCTGGCAGGCTGTGGGTGGCAGTGGGGCCTGGGCAGGCTGTGGGGCCTGGGCAGGCTGTGGGTGGCAGGCAGTGGGTGGCAGTGGGGCCTGGGCAGGCTGTGGGTGCCAGGGGGGCACAGGGGTGCCAGGGGGGCAGGGCCCAGGTGCTGCTCCAGCCGTGTTGGACAGCACAGCCCGGGGCCCAGCTGAGATTCCAGCAGCAATATTCCACATATTCCACAGGCGTGACCTCCCCCGGGCCTGGCTCTGCAATACACGCTGAGCAAACACGCTTCCCTCCCTGTCAGGCACACACAGATATCTCCTCCTGCACCTGCTTTCCCCTGGATGATGCTCATGGCGTGGGTGTCATCCTTTCAGCAGCACGGGTGACACACACAGCGTGGACAGCAGGGTGACAGCTGGGCTTCAACTGCTGCCACCCAGCTGGGGGTACTGTCCCTATAAATGCCCACCTCAGGAGCTGCCCCATCCCCTGGGCACGAGCTCTGCATCTGTGCCCGGTCCCTGGAGGTGCAGCATGGCCCAAATACACTGAAAAAATCCCCTTTTTATTAAAGTCAGGGTTTTGAGGACCTGCCCTCCAGGGTGAAGCCTGTGAGATGGCACGTGCAGCTTGGTGTGCCCCTCCAAACCCCCAGAGATGCTCTGCCTGCTCTGGATGGGAGCAGTAACAGCACAAAACTCTCAGCCACTTAATAAACACGGAAAAGGCTTCCGTAGCCAGGCAGAACCACAGAGAAAAATCATTAAAAAGTCATTTCCACCAAACGGCTGCTTTAAAAAAACATTTCCAAGCCCTACCTATGGCACTTTGCATAATTCCTCCCTGTTTATGAAAATGAAATCCCCGAGAAGTCTGCGTTCCAGCCCATATGGCGGCGGATGTGATATTTGGAGGGAAATATGGTGCTGCTAATTTGCCTCTCGGCCCCTGGGGCACCTCCCCTGGCAGGGCTGTGCCACCAGGGCTGCGGGCACAGAAGGGCAGTGCCAGCGCCAGCCCAGGGCTGGGCCAGGAGGAAGGAGCAGCCCCAGCACAGCACCCTCGCCCAGGCGCCACCAAAAGGGTTAAAGGAGTTTTGACTGCTTTGCTCCATGAACCCTGGCAGTGGAATGCGTTTTGAATCCCTGTTTAAAAGACATGTAATTGCCTCAGATTCTTTATATTATCATAACTCTTCAAAATTGATTGGTTTTAGGTTTATGGAAAAATATGCAAATGCACGGGGAGCGACACACATTCCTCATTGTGGGTATAAAAGTAGTTCACAGAGAATCCGTCTGATTGAGTTTGATTACTGAACAAAATCTAATTATTTGAGATACACGTCCGGGCTTTTCTGGAGAGGCATGCTGAAGAGAAGAAATATTTGGGATGTGAGAGTGTTGTTTGCCCGCTCAGATTTGTTTATTCACATATATTTTGACAGGCCAGAATTTTAAATAATTGAAATCAGTGTTCACTCCTCAGAGTCAAAGCAGCAACGTGGGTGCAGAGAGAGCAGCCCCTCCTGAGGTGGGTGAGCAGCACCTTTGGGCTCACTCTGAGGCATAGAACCACTGACCGTGCAATGGTGGGGTAGGGAGGGACCTTACAGCCCATCCCATCCCATCCCATTCCACCCCTGCCAGGAACACCTCCAGGCTGCTCCAAACCCCCTCCAACCCACCTGGACACCTCCAGGAACCCAGGGGCAACCACAGCTGCTCTGCACAGCCACCGCCCTCCCAGCCAGGAATTCCTTCCCAAAATCTCACCTGGATCTCCCCTCTGCCAGCTCTACAGTTTTATCTGTGGGTTTGGACATCCCCATGGAAATTTCCATGCTGAGCCACTTCAACAGTCCCTGCTGTGGATGAGGACGTTGTGTGACGGTGTTCACAGAGGTCCAGGATGAGGGAAGAGATGAGGATCTGACTCCATGGTTCAGAAGGCTGATTGATTATTTTATGATATATATTATATTAAAACTGTAATAAAAGAAGAGAAGAAAGGATTCCATCAGAAGGTTGGCTAAGAATAGAAAAAGAAAGAATGATAACAAAGGTTTGTGGCTTGGACTCTCTGTCTGAGCCAGCTGACTGTGATTGGCCATTAATTAGAAACAACCCCATGAGCCCAATCCCAGCTGCACCTGTTGCATCCCACAGCAGCAGATAACCATTGGTTACATTTTGTTCCTGAGGCCTCTCAGCTTCTCAGGAGAACAAATCCCAAGGAAAGGATTTTCCATAAAACATGTCTGTGCCAGACCTTGTGCTGGGCACAGGTACCACGGCCAGGGCACCCCCTCCCCGAGCAGCCCAGCAGTGCCCAGCAGTGCCCAGCAGTGCCAGCAGTGCCCAGCACCACTCACACGTCCTCGTTTCTCACACGTGCTCAAACACGACTTGTGGAGAAGCAGGAAATCTGCAGTGAAGTTCTGGCTCCTCCCAGGCCTTTGTCAAGGAGCACTTTGTCACTCTTCTAAAGCAGCTCTGAATAATTACTGAGTCCCACCCTCTCATAATCTTCACCCTTTCCCAATTATCTACTCAATTATAATCCACAAAGTCTCTTGCATTAAATGGAGCCATATGTTCTTTGCAGTCACTTCCAGTAGGCACACGCCAGCCTGGCCTTCCCCATTCACAAACATTTGCTCCCCAAAACCCCTCCTGAAAATCTCCTCTCCTGCTGCAGCTTTACACCAAGCCCCTCACTCGGGAGGGCCCCAGACCTCCTGACTCAATTCCTGCTGCCACCAAGCTCCTTTTCTTCTTTCTTTGTTTTTCCAATGCCATTGTTTGAGCTGGGGGCTGAACGTGGGTGGGTTTGTCACTCAGTCAGACCGGGCAGATCCAGTGCTCCAGGAGATGCCATTGCAGGTCTGCACCTCTGGTCAGCCTGTAAAAATTACAATTAATGCATCATGGATGGTTTTCCATTCCCTGCACACGTGGGTGTTACCGAAGTCTCAGCTGGGGAAGGAGGAGCTGCTGCCCACCCACAGCAAGGGGGATGCTGGAGCCGGTGCCTCTTGGTCACTCCCCTTTCCTGGTCACTCCCCTTCCTATTTCCTTGGTGAGGAATTGCCACCACCCAAACCATTTCTCCATTATTAGGTTTTTCCATGCCCTTGAGAGCTGTACCGGGGACTGTGAGGAAGGGGCTGCCCACCCTTTAAGGAAATTGGTGGGTAATAATGAGGTGTAGAGCCCCTCCAATACACCCTGTTATCAAATACAAAGGAATTACTTATGCATGCTGCTCTGAGACCCACCATTAATTAGGAGTTTTGCATATTAATCACAACACCAGTTTCCTCTCCCTATGAAATGCTGAGTGGAGCTGGGGGGGCAGTCTGGCGGGCTGCTCTGGGAAGCCAGCCTGGAAAAGCTCCAGACTTTAGGCTCAGCTGAAAGAAAATGGGCCTGGGTAGGGAAATAGCTGGGCTGATTGTCCCAAAAACAGATAAAAAACCAGATAAAACCCTGCAGCAGCCCTGGTGAGGAGGGGAGCAGAGCTGCAGGAGGCAGAGCTGCTCTGCCAGACCTCACCATGCCTGTCCTCTGCAGGGCCAGTGGGATGTGGGGTTTCAGCAGGAATTTCCCCATGGAAAGGGGACTCAGGGATTGGCACTGCCCAGGGAGGTTTGCAGTGCCCATCCCTGGAGGGGTCCCAGGATTCCTGGAGAAGGCACTCAGGGCTCATGGAAGGGACCTTAAATCCCATCCCATCCACCCTGCCATGGCAGGGACACCTTCCCCTGTCCCAGGTGCTCCCAGCCCCAATGTCCAGCCTGGCCTGGGCACTGCCAGGGATCCAGGGGCAGCCACAGCTGCTCTGGGCACCTGTGCCAGGGCCTGCCCACCCTCTCAGCCACAATACAGAAGTATAGTCAACCCATGCAGTACAATCACGGGAATTCCCAATTCCCAATATCCCATCCATCCCTGCCCCCTGGCAGTTCAGGTTCTTGTTGTAAATCTGGAGCCTGTTCAAAGGGACCCAAAGAGCCACAACTGGTTTCATCACCATTTTCTTCCCAAGGCAATGCCAGCAAGGCAGGACCAAACACCCTGTATGTCAATAAAGATTTGCTCTGTATCGTCTGTGCCAAAAAAACTAACTCAATCTTCTGCACTTCAGTACAAATTAGAATTTATATGCAACTCCCCACTTCAGGTGGGCAATCCAAAGAAATTAACCTCAGGAGAAAATTGCTTTTTTCTGGCTTAACACAGAGCTCATTATCATGTCAGGCAGAAGAGACAGTGGGGAAAATGCAAAATCATAGACACGATACAGTGGTGCATCCATATATTTCCAGCCAAGGAACCACTTATTAGGAGAACTATTTAAATTCCAAAGAGCCAGGTTTGTTCTTTAGGACAGAGTCACTCCTGGGGGCCAAGAAACTGAACCACACCACAGAGGTTAAATAACAAGTGTGGTGGAGAAGGTAGATAGATAGATAGATAGATAGATAGATAGATAGATAGATAGATAGATAGATAGATAGATAGATAGATAGATATGTCCCCGTGGTGCTGATGGTGTGTGGGGGACACAGGGCTGTTTCCTGCAAATATCCCAAAGCACTTTCCAGACTGGGCAGACATTTCCATCCAGGGCAAAATCAGGGTTGGAGTCGTGAGTACAGCTCGTGTGTTGTGTTATTCCATCAGCCAGGATTCCTGGATGGGGCTTGGTGCCACCTGCTTGAGGAGCTTCGAAGTCCCTCCCAACCCAAACTGTGCAGGGATTTTGTGACTCTGTGATCCCCTGCTGGTGCAGCCCGGCCCGGAGCACTTGCAGGGATGGGGATTGTGTCCCAGCTGTCCCTGTGAGATGAGTTTGAACCCAACCCCACAGGCTCCTGCAGCCCAGACTGCAGTGATGCTGCTGCTCCGGGCTCACCCTGCTGCTCCTCCCTGCTCCTCCTGCCATCACAGCATGGGACCACTGAGGGAAAAGGGATTTTTGCACCTGGGCAGCACAAGGCAGAGGGCGAGGTTCTGCTCTCCCATCCTGCTCCCATCAGGGTTCTCCTGCCAGGGAGGCTCCTGGGCCGGGATGTGCCAGCAGATGTGACTCTCCTGCTACGCACGGCGTGCCTGGAACCCTTCTGCAGAACAGGAGTAATTAAATAAAGCACGGGAAGCTCGTCCTGCCCGGTGTTCGCCCGTCCCCAGCTCTGTTCCCAGCCCCGGCGGGCACAGCCGCAGGCACGGGCCGCTCCTGCCGCAGCAGAGGGAAGGTGTCACATCCCCGATCCAGCAGCGCTACCTGTGCCATCTGTGTCGAGCGTCGCGGGGAGGCCTCTCGGCAACTGCCGTACAAATCGGGGTCGGCGGCAAGGTCAGGCTGCAGGGAATTTGGGGACGCGGGGACGATGTTCGCGGTAAGCAATAACAGCGTCCCGGCCCCGCCGCATCCCGCCCGCCCCAGCCTCCGGCAGCCCGGGCCCCGCTGGGAAATGTGTATTATGCCTGGGTTAATTTACTGATTAATCTCTAGTCAGTGGTTTGTGCTTTCCCCAGATGGCCAATTAAAATTTACAACTGGCAGAGCAGTGCCCTGTTGGCAGCCGGCGCGGGGCCGCGGCAGAAGGCGAGGGCTCGCTGCTGCCTTTCCTCTGCTGCCTTCAACCGGGAGAGGGCACGGGGGCCCTGGCCTGGCAGGGGCACCAGCCGGGGCTGGGCACCCTCTCCCTGCCCACGGCACCCCTGGCTGCCCTCCCCAGGCCCAGCAGAACCTGCAGAACCTGCAGAGACCCAAAGCCCTCCAGCGAGGGGGGCAATGCCCTGCGCTGTGGTACCTGCACAAACAAAACGCTTCTGCAGCAACATCGGGGAAAACCCACAGAGTTCTGTCCCTCACACTGCACACAGCTTGTACTGCAGCACCCACCCAGACAGGAGCTGCACAAGGAGAGCCCAGATTTCCTCAGATTCTCTGGGCTAAAGTTACTTGTTTCCTTTGACAAAGCTGATGTCTGGGCTGGAAAACTCCAACACAAATTAAAAATCAAATTAAAAATCAAACGTCCATTTCTGAAGAGGTCAAAACCAGCAATGATGGTTGTAGACTCCTAGAATCCCAGAATGATTTGGGGTGGAAGGGACTTACAGCCCATCCCACCCCTGCCATGGCAGGGACACCTCCATGTCCCAGGTGCTCCCAGCCCCAGTGTCCAGCCTGGACTTGGGCACTGCCAGGGATGCAGGGGCAGCCCCAGCTGCTCTGGGCACCCTGTGCCAGGGCCTGCCCACCCTCACAGCCAAGAATTTCCTCCCAGTATTCCATCCAACCATTTCCTCTATCATTCCCCTTGTCTGGTCCCTCAGGACCTTTGTAAAATGAAGTGCACCAGCACAATTTGTTTTTCTCAACAACTCTTCTCAGAACTCCAGACAACACCCTGAGAAAAACAGAGGACAAATAAACTGGGAAATGCACACTGCTTCTGCAGGCTCTCCCAGAAGTGGCAGTTCTCTGCTTCAGAGCAAAATTTCCCTGCTGCCTTTTTTTTTTTTTTTTTTTAAGGAGCCTTCATGAATATTGATGGTAAACATAATAACTGCAATACTCAGGAGTATAGTCAACCCATGCTGTACAATTCACATAATTCCCCTTAAATTAACGGGAGTCCCACGCGTGCCCTGGGCACAGCCTGCCCTCCCTGGGTGCCCAAAGCCAGCAGCACACCCCTCCTGTTCCCAGGGCACAGCTCGGGCCAGGCTCTCATGGATGCTTTGTGTTCCCTTATTTTTAAGGCTGCATCCAGCTCTAGCACCCAGTGGGTGCATTGTGCGAGGTGCACTCTGGAGTTTGGGTTATGAATTCCCAAGGGATCCCCTCAGCACAGGCTGGCTGCCAGGGCTGGGCCAGCTGCACACCTGGGGCTCACCTGGCTCACTGCCCCTGACAGGAGGCCCAGAGCACTGGCCAGGAGCAGAGTGGTTCAAGGGCACGAGAATGTCGAGACAGAAGCAGTAACAAGCCCAATAAAAATGGGGCTGAAACTCTGGAGGTGTTTCTGTCTGTGGAGTGTCCCTCGTGGTGCCCTGTTGGGAGCAGCATCACTGGGGAAGCTGCAGCTGCTGAGCAGGCACGGGGACCCTCCAGAGAGAGCAAACCTGCCTGCCCAGGTGCCTGCCCCGGGCTCAGCAGCTCCAGCTCCTGGCTGGGAGTTCCTCTGGCTCCCATCCCACATCCCAGCCCACGTTCTCCCAGCTCCCAGGAGAGCCAAAGCTCCTGCCCACCCCAGCACCGTGTCCCCAGAGTCCCCAGTGTCCCCAGTGTCCCCAGCCCCACGCTGCAGGCAGGGCTGGGCCAGCAGAGCTGCAGGCAGGCAGGGAAGGGCTCCTGGATGCCAGGTCATGGGGAAGGGGTGGAGATGCCACCAAACCCAGCAGTGCTGCTGCTCTGCAGGGTCTGCCTGGGGATCTGCTCCTCCTCTAACGTGGATCTCTGGGAGCTTGAAAATGAAAGTACCAGGGAGGAGCAGAAGTGTCCAGACAGGGCATGGAAATATTTACATTTCAGAAAGCTTTGCCAGAAATGGAAAGAAACCCTGCCCAGCACAGCCTGGTTCTGCTGGAGGAGCCATCCAGGCCCTGGCACCAAGGGGCTGCTGCATCCCCAAATTCACCAGCTCCTCTCCAGAGCCAGACCTGCTCTGGGCCCCATCCCACCCGGGAATCACAGGGATCTGGGGCTTTTCTCTCCCTGTGCTTTCAGTCCAGATAAAGATCTGCGTTTTGGAACGATCCCGCACAAGTTAAGGCGTGACCTGCACCGTTCCTGTCAACACAGCCGGGCTGGTGATCTTTAAAGGGGATTTTCTCCAGGTGAAGGACAAACATGACATTAGAGCTATCAAACTCCCCGCCTGACAGGGACATATAAATTGTAAATGCTCGGGGGCACTGGGAGCAGCCTGTCTCTCCTCAGGCCCTTTTCCATGCTGTGGGCATGTGCTGGGTGCTGCTGGGGCTCCTGCAGTGTGCCCACGGCAGGGACAGAGGGTGGCACGGTGGCTGTGGGGTCCTGCTGCCCACCAGGGCCTGTCCCCACTGATGGGGCACTGAGGGCAGGACAGGGGGAAAGAGCTGCCAAGGCAGGGATGGACAGAGGGTGACAGCTCTGCAGGGGTGACAGCTCTACAGGGGTGACAACACTAAAGGGGTGACAGCACTACAGGGGGGGCAGAACTAAAGGGGTGACAGCACTACAGGGTGACAGCACTACAGGGTGACAGCAGTAAAGGGGTGACAGCACCCAAGGGATCCCAGCACTGAAGAGGTCCCAGCAGAGCCCAGAGCTGCTCTGGGCAGTGAAGCACTCTGAGCCCTGCCCAGACCCCTGCTCCCTCAGGGACATGGCCAAGGGCAGCAGCCAAGGCAGAATCCAGTGTAAAATCCAGCCAGGAGGAAGGGTAAGAGCATCAGGAGCATCAGGACACCAGGCACACCCTGCTCTTCCCGCCCTGCTGTAAATCTGGGACCCTCCTGGGTTTATCCCAGCTGAGCACAAGCCTGACTGAGATGGATTTAGTCCTTGAACTGTAATTAAAAACGAGAATGAGACGAGCGCGGAGTCCACGTGCTTATGCAGATGAAGACACCTCGTCCTGCTCCGCCGGGAGCGCTGCCCGCCGGGCGGAACATCAGCTGCACATCTGGCAGGAATTCGGGAATCCAGCACACCCGGCCTTAGGGAGCCTGAGGGACCCGGGATGCTCCTGCAGGAGCTGTGACAGGGACACGGACACGGACTCTCCTGTCGTGAGAGCCCTGGCAGCCCCTGGGTGGGGGCACGGGGGCTGTGGGACACGGGGACACAAAACCAGCCCCGATCCCCTCCTGTGATTCTGTGCTCAGCACAGCCCGGCGTGTCCCTGCCGTTCTAACGGAGCCAGCTCGCCAGTATTGGAGATTTTATCACAGAATCACGGAATCGTTTGGGCTGGAAAAGCCCTCCGAGCCCACGGAGCCCAGGCTCTAACCCAGCACCGCCGTGCCCACCCCTGCCCCGTGTCCCCAGGTGCCACACACACGGGCTTCACAGGAAACGTGCCTCTGCTTTCCTGCCTCAGTTTCCCCAGCTGTGACATCATTGTTGTTTATTAATGTGCCATTAATTGCCCGCGTTTGCCATCCATTAGGGTTGGAAGGGCATCTCTGGGGGATGCTGGTGTCAGCATCCCTGCCCAGCAGCTGTGCTTGGCACCGAACACCTGCGGGGTGCAGCTTCATTATGGGTGCAGCACTAAACAGCTCCTTTCTAAAAATGGGAAATCAGCTGAGGAGCAAACAAAGAGGAAACGGGAGATCAGAAGTTTGATTTTTCCATTTGCCCCCGGGGTAAACTGAGGCACCAAATGGGGCACGGGGTCCCTTTCCATGAAAATCCCCCCGGGTGTGCAAGGTGGGTGATGGAGGGGGTGGATCAGGGCCCCCAGCACCCGCAGAGCCCGGGAATGCCTTCACCTGCCATGTGCAAACCATGAAAGGGATCCGAGAGGATTACAGAATTTACAGCCTCAAAAGGGAAAAAATATATAAAGTGTCACTTCTATATAAAAATGTTGCTGTCGTCTTCAATGCATGTAGTTCTCTCCACAAAGAGGTATATGCATCATTTATAAGTCTTGTAAACCTCTCGTATATATATTTTATATATTTAAAATATATATATAGGCATTTTATATTGTTATTCATATATATTATATAGAGAAATATATAGATATGTATTTTCTATATTATTATCCATATATATAATTTCTAGGTATGCAGATACATACATATATATGTATTTTTCTGTATTACTTCTACAATATTATCCATGTATGTAAAATAGATAGATAGATATAGATAGATATAGATAGATATAGATATATAGATACAGATATAAATATAGATATAGATTAGATATAAATATAGATATAGATTAGATATAGATAGAGATAAACGTATTTTCTGGTGAATTACGAGGAAGGCCATCACGTTCTACCTTTTCCCAGCCCTGGCCCTTTATCAATGCTACTCACATTTAATTAGTAGACATTTCTCCTTCCTGAGCATATTTACTCGAATTCCTGGTTCCTACGGCAACCCAGCGGCTGCTGCCGGAGCAGCCCAGCCCAGCCCAAGCCGGGAATGGAGATTAACGAGCAGCTCAATATTCAGATTACCCGGCAAGGACCGAGCCTGGCCAGGGCATCTCACAAAGCTCTGGTTTGAGCAGATCCTGTTTATCTGGGGTACCCGTGGTATCCAGCCTGGGACACGGCTCCTTCAGTCCTAAATTGTCTGTAGTTTGCTATCAACTCAGGAAAAGGCGTTTGATTATTTATTTTTATAAATTACACTCCATTTTCAATTTAAAACACCCAGCACAGGAATAGCTGAACAATGTCAGAACCACCCCTGCTCAGCGAGGCTTTCCTCACTGCAGCTGTAGGTTCACAAAATACCTGAATTTCCTGGTGCCCTGCAGCTGCTGGAACAGAAAATGTCCCTTTGGAGGGGACACTGCCACTTCTGCTGCCGTTCTCATGCAGGGTTCCTGGTGTGCACACTGCAGGCAGATGTTGGAAGGCTGGTTTGAGATAAAAACCCAACAATTCTTCTGCTCTTCGGTTATAAATGTCCCTTTTTTTTTTTTTTTTTTTGGACTGATAAAGGAAAATGCAATGTAAATTAAATAAATAGGGAAGGGATGTGTGTAAATTAGAGCGAGAGGCATCTCATTTGAACATTTTTAAATCTTACATGACCCTGAGCTTTTCAAGGAAAAGCACACTCACCTAAATACTCACACACCTAAATGCTCACACACCTAAATGCTCACACACCTAAATACTCACACACCTAAATACTCACACACCTAAATGCTCACACACCTAAATACTCACACACCTAAATACTCACACACCTAAACACTCACACACCTAAACGCTCACACACCTAAATACTCACACACCTAAATACTCACACACCTAAATACTCACACACCTAAATGCTCACACACCTAAATACTCACACACCTAAACACTCACACACCTAAATACTCACACACCTAAATACTCACACACCTAAATACTCACACACCTAAATACTCACACACCTAAATACTCACACACCTAAATGCTCACACACCTAAATGTTCACACACCTAAATGTTCACACACCTTCTATTTTCAACCTGGTGTGGCAATTTAACCCTGGAGTAGACAGCCCTGCCTCACAGACAGGTACAAAGTGTTCAATAAAATAAATAACTGAAATAATTAAAAGCAGGAGCAGAGCACCAAGCACTGGCAAGCATTAATTTCCCCAGATCTCCAAAAGGCACTGTGGGTTTTTGTGCAGGTTGTGTGCCTGTCCTCACTGGGAATGTTCAGGCGTTTTGGGGAAGGTTTTGGGGTGCAGGGAGAGAGCCCCACGAGGGTCCAGCACAGGAACCTCCCCAGGGGAGGATTCCTCAATATTCAGATTACCCAGGAAGGACCGGGCAATGGGGAATGACCGGCTCTGGGCAATATTTGGGTGCCCACCCCTGATCTGGGGGTGAGCTGGGCGTGCAGGGCTGGGCTCCCCCTCTGTGCCCAGTGCCCCAGCCCTGCCCTGCTCCCTCTGGGGCGAGGCTGTGGGGCACCCGTGGAGCTCAGGAACAGCCCAGGGTGGGATGAATGCACTGCCTGGATTTATCCTCACACTGCCAGTGTAGAACCACCACGGCCACAGAAGAAACTGGGGTGCAATCAGCCACTGCAAACACCCTGCACAGCCTTTGGCCACCGAGCCAGGGGCGAGAGGAGATGGCATTTTCATGCATTATTTCTGTCCTCCCAAGCTTCTTCTTCCCCACAAATATTGGCCAGCACGGGAATTAATTAATCTCAGCGAGCCAAGAGTGGGGCAGGCTCGGCAGCAGAGCATGCCCTGAACCCCACAATCCAGGATGTGCTCCCGGGCTTGTTCCAAGTGCCTTTTAATACCAAAGAACACAACAACTTAAATGCCATCCCCTGGTTTTATGAAAAAGCAATATAGGAGAGTAAATAGGGCAAATACCAACAAGGCAGGACATGCGAGTCGAATCGAACAATAAATTCAAATAATATCACTAAATCGAAGAGCCAGGCACTGCCTGAGAGCTCCTTTGCCATGACTTTTCTGGAGAGCCGAGCGCACGGAATAACCCATTCTCCTTGCCCATTAACAACAACAATCAAGGCTGGATTAAACCTCTTCAAATAATTCTCCAAGTAGAGATAAAGCATAAAAGAGAGAGAGAGAGAGAGGAAAAAAATCCAGCGTATCCTTTCGCCGCTGGTAATAAGCTTACGCCTGGAACAGACTTGTTAAATAATTAGAGTTAAATTACCTCCTCTCCTACCAGTGCCTTCCCAGGCTCACCTCTCTGAGCTGTGCTAATGGAGAGGGATGGGTGTGGGGCCATAGGGGCAGGGGTGACACCGCTCGGGGCAGGGGTGGTGGCTCTGGTGTGGCACTGGGGGCTCCCCAGGGCCCCCGAGCAGCCCCGGCTCCAGCACCCCCTGCGTGCCCTGGCTCACACACCCTGGGACCCGCCAGAGCCCAGCCCAGGCCCCTGCTCAGAAACAGAAGGCACAAAAAAAGGAATTGAGATTTGCAGATCTGATAATGAGCCAGTTAATGACATAAATGATACCTCAAGAACCTCACTAAACCATCCAGGTCCTACAATTTAATCTGTAATAAATACTCCTGCATCATTGCGAGATGGCTGCTCATAATGGCAAATGAAATATGCTGGTATGATAGGTACAATAAATCTGGATTTTCCTATGGTTCCCTCAGGCTAGAACAATATGTAACCAGAGTGCGCACTGTCAGGATGAGCAGATCTCAAAGCCATCATAAAATCTAAATGGGGACTAATTAGGAGGCCCTTCCCTTCTAGAGTTACTATTTCTATTGACATTTTCCATGCATGAGCCCCTCCATAACATCATAAGTCACCAAGATAAGAACTCCCTAGATTATAGGGAAAAAGCTTTAATGGAGAAGTTGAACTCAAAGGCGATGCATAAATTTTCCTTCTGATACCCCGGGAAGTCTGTGTTCAGTACTTTCTTTACAAACTTTCCTCCCTGGTGCCAGCTGCGGCTGTGTCCGGCCCGTCCCGGGCATGGGCACCTGGGGGTGCCACAGGGGGACCCCCAGCCCGGGCATGGGCACCTGGGGGTGCCACAGGGGGACCCCAGCCCGGGCACGGGCACCTCGGGATGGCACAGAGGGACCCCAGCCTGGGCAGGGACACCTGGGGGTGCAGCAGGGGGACCCCAGCCCGGGCAGGGACACCTTGGGATGGCACAGAGGGACCCCAGCCCGGGCAGGGACACCTGGGGGTGCCACAGAGGGACCCAGCCCGGGCACGGGCACCTGGGGGTGCAGCAGAGGGACCCCAGCCCGGGCACGGGCACCTGGGGGTGCTGCAGGGGGACCCCAGCCCGGGCACCTGGGGGTGCAGCAGAGGGACCCAGCCCGGGCATGGACACCTCGGGATGGCACAGAGGGACCCCAGCCCGGGCATCTGGGGGTGCCACAGGGGGACCCCAGCCCAGGCATGGGCACCTGGGGGTGCCACAGAGGGACCCTGGCCCGGGCACGGACACCTTGGGATGGCACAGAGGGACCCCAGCCCAGGTACCTGGGGGTGCCACAGAGGGACCCCAGCCCTGCCCCGGGGGGCTCGGGCATCACTCCCCGCACAGCCCGGGGGCTGCTGGAGGGGCAGCGGGTCGGGCACGGGGCGGGGGTGGCTCCTGTGGCCCCGAGGGACACGATGGGGCACCGGCACGGGCAGGGCCAAAGGAGACTCGGAGAGCCGGGGTGGGCACGGCAGGGGCCGTGCCCGGCTCCCTCCTCGCCCTCGGCAGCCCCCGCACCGCACCGGGCTCTGCAGAGCCGGCGGGCACCGCTCACCGGGCACCGAGAGCATCCACAGGTGTGCGACACCTGCGTCACCTGTGCCCGGGACAGGGAGACAGGGGGACAGGGGACAGGGGGAGCAGGGGAACACGGGGAACAGGGGAACAGGAAGACAGGAGGGCAGGGGAGCAGTGGAACTGGGGGACACGGGGACACGGTGACAGGGGAACACGGTGACAAGGGGACAGAGTGGCAGGGGAACAGGGGAACAGGGGACAGGCAGCCCAGCAGCAGGTGGATGTGCCAGGCACAGCCATCCCCTGGCACTGCCTGCAGGCTGAGCACAGAGCAGGGTTTATTCAGGATTATTTATTGCCTGCTGGCAGCAGCCTGCACAGTCCCTGTCCCTGTCACACCCCCGGTGACTGCCCTGCGGCTCTGTGCACCTGCCTGCCTGCGAAGGCACGGGCATGGAGCACATCCATCACCTCAGGCCCAGCCTCGGCTGCAGGATGTAGGAATGACCCTGACATCATGACCCCGGAATCACAAATCCCAGAATCCCAAATCCCAGAATCCCAGAATCCAAAAATCCTGAAATTCCAGAATCCCAAAACCCAGAATCCCGGAATCCCAAATTCCAGAATCCCAGAATCCAAAAATCCTGAAATTCCAGAATCCCAAATCCCAGAATCCTGGGAATCCCAAATCCCAGAATCCCAAATCCCAGAATCCCAGAATCCAAAAATCCTGGAATTCCAGAATCCCAAATCCCAGAATCCCAGAATCCAAAACTCCTGGAATTCCAGAATCCCAAATCCCAGAGTCCCAAAATCCCGGAATGCCAGAATCCCAAATCCCAGAATCCCAAAATCTGGGAATCCCAGAATCCCAAATCCCAGAATCCCAGAATCCCAAATCCCAGAATCCCAAAATCCCAGAATCCCAAATCCCAGAATCCCAAAATCCCAGAATCCCAAAATCCCGGAATCCCAAATCCCAGAATCCCAAATCCCAGAATCCCAAAATCCCGGAATCCCAAATCCCAGAATCCCAAATCCCAGAATCCCAAATTCCAGAATCCCAAATCCCAAATCCCAAATCCCAGAATCCCAAATCCCAGAATCCCAGACCGGGGGTATCTCCTTGTACCTTGCTCCCACCCACCCAGTTACCCCCGACCTGGTGCTTCCCGTGCTGGGATGTTCTCCCCGAGGTTTTCCACCTCTGCAAACTGGAGCTGCCGGGTGGAGCTGTCCCTGCCCGCGGCAGGGGTGGCACAGGATGAGCTTTAAGGTCCCTTCCCATCCCAGCCAACCTGGGATTCTGATTTCACGACATTGCAGGGAAAGATGGGAGAGTGTGATGTGTGCCAAGCATCTCGTCAGTGAGTTATTCCTTTGTAATCTTAGTAAATACACTCTAAAAAAATATACGGGATTTTACAAATATTTTCCTCCTTGCATACATGAAAAATAAGAAATTTATAGAAAAAAATTCTGTAGCAAGGTAACTTTCATTGTAGGGGATGTGTAATGGCTCCTGCTGTTGATCACATTTATCTTCACTTACCAGGGAACACCCAGTAACAGAATTTTCAGGTCCCTTCTCACTCATGAATAATAATGGCAGAAAGGCTCCCCAGGTGGAGGGTTCAGGGCTGACCCTCCCAGCGCTGGAGCTGCAATCCCCTGCTTCTCCCTGGTTTGATGAGCTGGGGTGAGGAGCCAGCTGGGAGCAGCCAGACTGCAATTCCACGGGAGTCCAACCTCATCCAAATGCTGGAGTTTTCACATTTGATCTTCAAATGCACATTATATTCTTGGAAATTACTGACGTAGGTAAACAAGCATTTCCTCAACAACAGCATTCCTGGAGGATGAGTCTAAATACCCTTTCCTCAACTTTGTGTTTGCACAGAGTTATACAGGGGAAATGAGCCTTCGGAGAATTATTAGAGGGCAAACGAGAAGCAGCCAAGTTTATGAAAAACTAGCACACGAATGACTGAGAGGATAGAGATCTATATCCTAAGTCAACTCCAGCTCCAGCTCATTTTTGTTTGAAGGAGAAGCACTGGCAGGTGTGATTTACTCTGTATTTTCTAGCAGGGGCGTTGAGGAGGGGTCCTGCTCCCTCGCTCCCCAAAGCAGCTCCCAGGGGCCCTGGATGCTCCAGGAAAAGGAGATGAGGACGAGGGGTGACACTGGCTGCAGCACAGGAGGGGTCCTGGGGTGGCTGCACCCCCGAGCTCCCAGTGCTGAACTTCCCAGTGCTCCCAGCACCCCTTTCCCAGTGCCCCAGCACCCCTTTCCCAGTGCTCCCAGCACCCTTTCCCAGTGCTCCCCACACCCTTCTCCCAGTGCTCCCAGCACCCTTCTCCCAGTGCTCCCAGCACCCTTTCCCAGTGCTCCCAGCACCCTTTCCCAGTGCTCCCAGCACCCTTCTCCGTACTCACCCAGCACCCTTCTCCCTGCTCTCCACCACAGCCCTGGCAATACAGGCACATCCCCATCCCACTCTGCTCATCCCAGGTTCTGAGGAGACTCTCCAGGACCTGCATCTGGAATTGCACTCCAGGTTTCCCTGGCAGAGCCACTTGCACAAAGTCTTGCTCAGGTGCTCTGCAATGCTGGTGTATAAATATCAAACACCCACCAGCTTTTCAGTAAAAGAATGGGAATTCAGGGAAATCAGGATGAAATGTATGTGAGATTTATGAATTGTATGTGGGATTTATGAAATGTGTGTGGGATTTATGAAATGTGTGTGGGATTTCATGCAGCACCACTCCTTGCTCAAACAGCAGCTGGGTTTGAATGGATCCAGGGTCCCTTCCCTTGAGGATGCCCCGAGGAGCAGCAGCACTCTGTTCTGCAGGATCCCTGCAGCTGCAGCAGGGCTGCTCAGGCCTTTATTCCAAATATTCCCTTTTGGGCTCCCGCTGTGCAGATGAGGGTGGGTGGGTGTGTTCAGTGTGAGAAGGCAATTCAGACCCAGGCAAATCAACAGGGACATTCACGGGTGATCCCTCCTGCTGCCCGTTTGCTCCTGCTTCATCCACGGCTGCTCCAGGCAGGGCAGGAACCTCGGCCACGTTCCCCTGCAGCTCGGGCACGGTGCCAGGGCTGGGCTGGCCCAGGCTGTGCCCAGCACTGCTGCCTCTTGGGGTCTGTGCTGCTCACAGTGACCCCAGATGTGTCAGAAATTCTCTTTTCCCAGCCCAGCGCTCCAAGAAAGAGTCAGAGCTCTTCAGTTCTCGCTCTCAAGGTTGTTCATTGTTCCTTATCTATAAAATTCTTTCTCCTGTCCAGCCCAGCTCTGCTCAGCAGGACAGACAGAGGCACTCTGCCTGCCCCAGGGTTGTGTTGTCTTTTTATACTAAAAACTACCTGTGCAATATTTACAATTACTTCCCAATACCCATCACCTGTGTCAGACACTGAGCTTCTACTCTAAACCAATCCCAAAGTGCCACCATCACAGCAGAGATGGAGGCCAAGAAGAAGAAGGAGAAAGGCTGGACATGCCCAGATCCCTCCATCTTTCCCCTTGAACCCCCATTTTAGAAACCCCAAAATCTACATTTCCACCCCATGATAACGTCACTAATATTCTAATTAAACTGTTGTGGCTTGCAGATCTTCATATAAGGTTGGTAATTTGCTCCACGGGTCACAAGCAGACCCACAGGGGCATTTTGGGCTCTGTGTCAGGTCTCTGAGCCCCTGGCAGGGTCTGGGCTGCTCAGGACAGCCAGAGGGGTATCCTGGGTGCTGGCAGCTGCCCACCAGGGATGTGCCAGGACCAGCTGCAGCTGCACAGGGCTTGTACCAGATGTACAAGGCAGCCCCAAAGCCCAGATCCTGCAGAAAACACTGGTGGGTCCTTTTCCTGTCACCCCAAAGGCACAGGATGTGTGTGCAGGCCTGGAGATTCCTGAAGGTGCTGGACCATCCTCCCAGCTGGAACCTCTGCTCCAGCCACAGCCCAGCTGGGCAGTGCCAGGAAGGGCAATTTCCCAGCAGATGTAAATCAAACTGACTGCTCTGCAGGGCTGGTGAGCTGGAATGAGAGCTGCTGGAGCACGGCCACGTCCACTCGGGGCAGCTACACATCCACATAGGGTAACTACACATCCACATCCACACAGAGCAGCTCCACATCCACATAGGGTAACTACACATCCACATCCACACAGAGCAGCTCCACATCCACACAGGGTAACTACACATCCATGCAGGGTAATTCCACATCCACACCCACACAGAGCAGCTCCACATCCACACCCAGACCATGGCAGAGCTCAGAGCCTCGCTGCCCCCATCCCTGTGTGCCCTTTCATCCCTCAAAGAGACAGCAACGGGCAAGAAAAGACTGTTACCTCATAGTAAGGATAATCCTTTTTTCCCTTCTCCTAATTTCATGCACAAGGAATCCACCGTCCTGCAGTGCAATTTGGGCTGGCACTGTTGGCATGGGCAGTGCCACGTGTGGCACAGCCAGTCAGGGAGGGCACGGGCAGTGCCAGCCCTTGGGCACACCTCACCCATCCCATCCCTCCCAAAACCAGGGCTGGGGGCAGTGGCAGAGGGCAGGGTGAGCTGAGGGCACGCAATGCCCTGCTCTGTGCTGGGTGTCAGTGCCAACACCCAGCCCTGGCACCCAGCTGGGCACAGCTCTGAGCAGCTGAGAGCCCCAGGTGACACAGCAGGACACACAGGAGCCCCAGGTGACACAGCAGGACACACAGGAGCCCCAGGTGACACAGCAGGGCACACAGGAGCCCTGAGAGCCCCAGGTGACACAGCAGGACACACAGGAGCCCCAGGTGACACAGCAGGAGCCCTGAGAGCCCCAGGTGACACAGCAGGGCACACGGGAGCCCCAGGTGACACAGCAGGGCACACGGGAGCCCCAGGTGACACGGCAGGAGCCTGTCCCCACCGTGTCCCCAGCAGTGTGGCACTCAGCTGGGATGCAGAGCTGCTGAGCAGTTTGCAGCAGCACAAAGCCCAGGCAGCAGCTCTGTCAGGAGCAGCCCCGTTGTTATTACTATTATTGTTATTATGACTATTTAAAGAGCATCCCAGTTGTGTGTGGCACTTTACTGACAAAAATAATGGATGGGCCTTGCCCCTGGAGCTGGAAATGGCACGAGCCCAGCCCCTGCCAACAATGACAGAGGCTGTGGGGAGCTGAGTGAGGCTCTGGGGAAAGAGCAGGGGCTGGGCATGTCCAGCCTTTCTCCTTCTTCTTCCTGGCCTCCATCTCCTGCTGTGATGGTGGCACTTTGGGATTGGTTTAGAGTAGAAGCTCCTGCCCTCCCCTCTGCTCCTGCTCTGAGCTGCTCCAGCACCACCACGAGAGATTTCCACTGATTCTCACCGAACACCCAGGAGCGAGGGTGGCAGTGTTTGAATTATTTTCTGTCTCTCTCCAGAGCTGAGGGTGGAGCAGGCAGATGGATCTGCAGTGACACGGAGGGGAAATGGCTCCCAGTGCCAGGGGGCAGGGATGGATGGGAATTGGGAATGGGGAATTGCTCCTGGCAGGGTGGGCAGGCCCTGGCACAGCTGTGGCTGCCCCTGGATCCCCGGCAGTGCCCCAGGGATGGACACTGGGGCTGGGAGCACCTGGGACAGGGGAAGGGTGGGACCGGAGCATCTTTGAGGTCTCTCCCCACCCGAACCATTCTGGGATTTTATCATTCCCTGTGGAAGGCTCAAGAACAGCACGGGTGGATGGGATATTGGGAAGAAATCCTTCCTGTGAGGGTGGGCAGGCCCTGGCACAGGTGCCCAGAGCAGCTGGGCTGCCCCTGGATCCCTGGCAGTGCCCCAGGCCAGGCTGGACACTGGGGCTGGAGCACCTGGGACAGGGGAGGTGTCCCTGGGAACCCAGGACATCCCTCTGTCTGTCCTGAGCAGCCCAGACCCTGCCAGGGGCTCACAGACCCTGACACAGAGCCCAAAATGCCCCTGTGGGTTTGATTATGGCCCGTGGAGCAAATCACCAACCTTCTATGAACACCAGCAAGCCACAACAGTTTAGGTAGAATATTAGTGAAGTTATCATGGGGTGGAAAAGTAGATTTTGGGGTTTTGGTACGGGGTTCAGGGGGCAAGATGGAGGGAACTGGGCATGTCCAGCCTTTCTCCTTCTTCTTGGCCTCCATCTCCTGCTGTGATGGTGGCACTTTGGGATTGGTTTAGAGTAGAAGCTCACTGTCTAACACAGGTGATGGGCATTGGGAAGTAATTGTAAATATTGTACAGGCAGTTTTTAGTATAAAAAGATAACACAGCCCTGGGGCAGGCAGAGTGCCTCTGTCTGTCCTGCTGAGCAGAGCTGGGCTGGACAGGAGAAAGAATTTTATAGATAAGGAACAATGAACAACCTTGAGAGCGAGAACTGAAGAGCTCTGACTCCTTCGAGCTGGGAAAAGAGAATTTCTGACCCATCTGGGGGTTGCAGTGACCCAGAAAGGCCCCAGCGTGTCCCTCCATGGCAGGGTGGCACTGGGTGGCACTTGGGGTCTCTCCCATCCCAGGACAGTTCTGTGCAGCTGCCCTGTGGGGATGGGGTGAGCACAGACAGGAGCTCAGGGAGCCCAGACAGGACCAGCCCAGCCCTGAGCACTCCAGGCTGTGCCCTGGGCTGGGTTTGGCACTGCACACCAGGGCCCGTGGCTGTGCCACAGCAGCCAGGGTGGCACAACCCGCCCTGCTGAGCACCAGGATGGCATCCAAAACTCAGGGTGAGCCCAGCCCACAGCTCATGTGAGGTACAGCAAGATTCCTACAGCTTTAATGAGTCGTGGGCCGGGTGCCAGCGTGTTCCAGGGCTGTTTTGTGAAATTACTCAGATTTATGTCCAGCTATTTAATATCAGCCTGGAATAAAAAAAGCCTTGGCTCTGCTGGGCTCGGTGTGATGGTGTCACTGCTGCTGCCTCCACCCAAAGATTCTAATTTTTTATCCTGTTCATTTCTTTCCCTTTTGCACTGATTATTTTTTTTCTAATTTGGTGATCTCAGCGAGATGTTGGGGATGCACTTGACAGAGCATAATATATCACCTGTCGAGAGACCCCGGCCTTAAAAAAGAGTGGAAATTACTGGAATAATAATTGCAGAGGAAAGCCCTGTCCAGGGGCCTGGCAGCTGGGCTGGGCAGAGCCAGGGTGGGCACGGAGCCCCTGCCCAGAGCCACCAGAACTGATTGTGTTCACAGCACAGCGACACCAAAGGGGGTCAAGTAAATAAATATGCATGTCTCACCAGTGCAAAATAATAAAATTCCAATGTGTGCAAGCCTGCTTGTTGAACATATGTTTGCAGCACGGCTAAGCCATCTGGCTCAATGTCAAGCATTTACACCAACTGCAGTCTTACACTACCTGACAGCAGAAAAGCTTTATTCCCCTGGTGTTTGGGCACAAATGGAGAAATATTATTGAAATGATTATCTGCATCAAGACTCAGATTTGGTTTGACATTTAGCTGGCTCTGTTTAATCCAAAGGGTTGTCTGAATGAATAAAGAGAAGGGTTCCTCCAGAAGATGCTGCGAGCAGCCAGGGAGAGCCAAATGATTAATGAGACTGAGAGGCTGGGTGGACCCTGCCCACCTCCACCCAGACCTCGGTGCCAGGAGCTGCATGGGAAATCAGGCTGGGCCTGCTGGAGCTTGTCAGGAGCTGCTCACGGCCAGGGGGGTTTATTTTTATTTTTGGGCCTCAGGAAAAGAGCAGCAGCGAGCCCATTGCTGCAGGGAAGGAAAGGTCTGGGCCCCAATTAAACTCCATCCCTGAGAGCTGCAGGTGCCCTGCTCCCAGTGGGATGCACTGGGGGAGCCTGGGCTGGGAGCCCCCTCCTCCCACACCCCCACCCAGCTCAGGGGGCTGTGGAGCCCCACCAGGGCACCTCCACCCCGAATTTCACATCTTATCACTATCCCCAGCTATGTCCATTCCACACTTCCTGGTGCCATGGATAAATCACTGGGTTAGGTGTTCTCTGGCACAGACATCTTGTATGAAAAATCCTTTCCTTAGGATCTTTTCTCCTGAGAAGCTGAGAGGCCTCAGGAACAGAATGTAACCAATGGTTATCTGCTGCTGTGGGATGCAACAGGTGCAGCTGGGATTGGGCTCATGGGGTTGTTTCTAATTAATGGCCAATCACAGTCAGCTGGTTTGGACAGAGAGTCCGAGCCACAAACCTTTGTTATCATTCTTTGCTATTCTATTCTTAGCCAGCCTTCTGATGAAATCCTTTCTTCTATTCTTTTAGTATAGTTTTAATATAATATTTATCATAAAATAATAAATCAGCCTTCTGAACCAGGGAGTCAGATAATCTCCTCCCTCATCCTCTGACCCCTGTGAACACGGTCACAGTTTCTCCACTCTGGGCAGCAGCAGGAGGTGTGGGTGGAGGGTGAGCTCACATTCCATGAGGGTTTGGTGCCTGTTCACCTGCACAGTCTGAAAGCTCTGTCTGCTCTGTGATGGAAAGCAGCACTCGTCCTTGTGCAAGCCCACACTGGTTTGAAAACTGGGATGAAATGAAGAGAAAGGGAGGAAATAAGGAAAAGAAAATTTCCAATCCTTCACCCCAGGGAGGATCCCCCTTTGCAGAGAAGCCTCCTGTGGCACAGCAGTGGAAGGAGGAGCAGTGGCCCGAGCTGGGGTGAGCTGGAGCCCTCTGAGCTCTCGGGGCTGTGCAGGCTTGGTCTGACAGAGACAAATTCACCCCGAGAGCAGAGACCGAGTGCTCCAATGAGATGGGAAGCAGTGCCAGGCACGGGGCTCTGCTCCAATGAGATGGGAAGCAGTGCCGGGCACGGGGCTCTGCTCCAATGAGATGGGGTGCAGTGCCAGGCACGGGGCTCTGAGCAGGGTCACGGTCCAGGGGATGCTCTCTGGGAGCACCAAAGCACAGCCGGGCACACTGCAGCCTCCATGGGCACACTGCAGCCTCCCCTGGGCACACTGCAGCCTCCATGGGCACACTGCGGCCTCCATGGGCACACTGCAGCCTGCCCCGGGCACACTGCAGCCTCCATGGGCACACTGCAGCCTCCACGGGCACACTGCAGCCTCCATGCACACTGCAGCCTCCCATGGGCACACTGCAGCCTCCACGGGCACACTGCAGCCTCCCATGGGCACACTGCGGCCTCCATGGGCACACT
>CM019907.1:561283-595505 GCA_009764595.1 Geothlypis trichas | reverse complement strand
TGGACCTGCATCCCCTGTGGGCACCAGCACCAGGGCCTGCCCACGCCCTCAGCACTGTGTGTGCAGCCTGGGAAGTTCCAGAGAAAGAAAGCAGTTTGGTACTAATTCCCTTAATTTATTCACATCAAATGTCAGTGCAGTGTCATATAAAAGCCTTTTATGATTTTAAAACAAATGGTCCCTGAGGCAGGAAAATAGTTATAGTGCCATTTCTAAAATTAATTTAATTCCTGCGGAATAGAAATAAAAAAAGGGGCCTGCTCGGGTGCACAAGCATCACAAATAGCACTGGAATGTTTCTGGAGAGGCTTTTCAGCTGCACTTACCCGGGCTTTCCCAGCCTTTTTGCCAACCCTGGCATTGGGACCCTCAGTGCCCCCTGCCCATCACCCCCTGCCACAGAGAGCCCCCACCTGAATTGGTCCCTGCAGCAGAAGCTCAGAAGCTGTTTTATTGCATTTCTCTGTGGCTCACCATGGTCAGTGTCCCGGGCTGTGTGTGCACAGGGCAGCACTGCCCTGGCACTCCTGGCTGCAGCCCTTCCTCAGCAGCCCTGGGGTCACCACAGCCAGTGCTGCCCGCTGCCCTCGGCCCCTCCAGGGCTGTCCCTGCTCTGCAGCTGCCTCCATCCTGCTTCCACACTGGTTCCACACTGGTTCCATGCTGGGATAGGGCTGGTTCCACTCTGGTTCCACACTGGTTCCACACTGGGACAGGGCTGGTTCCACACTGGTTCCACATTGGTTCCACACAGGTTCCATGCTGGTATAGGGCTGGTTCCACTCTGGTTCCACACTGCCTCCATCCTGGTTCCACGCTGGATCCATCCTGGTTCCACAGGGGTTCCACACTGGGATAGGGCTGGTTCCATGCTGGTTCCACACGGGTTCCATCCTGGTTCCTCACTGGATCCATCCTGGTTCCACACTGGATCCATCCTACTTCCACGCTGGTTCCACACTGGATCCATGCTGGTTCTATTCTGGTTCCTCACTGGTTCCACACTGGTTCCATCCTGGTTCCACACTGGTTCCACACTGGTTCCACGCTGGTTCCACACTGGTTCCATGCTGGTTCCACACTGGTTCCGTGCTGGTTCCATACTGATTCCACACTGGCACAGGGCTGGTTCCACACTGGCTCCACACTGATTCCACACTGGTTCCTCACTGGTTCCACACTGGTTCCACACTGGTTCCACACTGGTTCCATGCTGGGACACGGCTGGGACAGAGCTCCAGGGACAGCAGTGCCATCCCCAGCTCACCTGTCCCTCTGGCAGGGGGACACACAGACCTCACCCCAAGAATCCCAGCCTGGTTTGGGTTGGAAGGGACCTAAAACCCATCCAATGCCACCCTGCCATGGCAGGGACACCTCTCACTGTCCCAGGTGCTCCCAGCCCCAGTGTCCAGTCTGGCCTTGGGCACTGCCAGGGATCCAGGGGCAGCCACAGCTGCTCTGGGCACCTGTGCCAAGGGCTCACCTCCTTCACAGCCAGGGATTTCTCTCTAACATCTAACCAAAGTCTCCTCTCCTTCATTTTAAAGCCCCTCTCCCTTGTCCTGTCACAACAGGCCCTGCTAAAGGTTTGTCCCCATCTATTTTATTGCCTCCATGGACACTGGTGCCCATGCTGGAGGAGCACGAAGGTGTGAGATCTCCTGGAAACGGCCAGTATGAATAATTAAAACAAGTCCCAAGCACAAGGAATGCTGCTCAGTGACTCAGTCCCACTCCCCCGCTGCTCCCACACACCTGCTGCTGCTCAGCAGAAAGGAAGCACTGATGGATTTTTCATGCTTTGCATTTGGGGTTTCACATTTTCTCTCTCCTTGGGCCCATCCAAGGCCACCCCCAGCCTGGAGGGGTTTGGAACCTGCCAGGGATGCCCCCAGCTGCCCTGGCCCACCTGCAGCAGCACAGGCTCCGTGCCAGGGAGTCAGGAGGCAAAGGCAGCACCTGCAGTGCCCTGCACACAGGAACAGCCCAGCTTTCCCTCCCCAGCGGGGTGCCCGGGCTGCACAGGGGCCCCTGCACCCCCAGACTGCAATGTGCCCCAAGGGAGGCCGGGCTGGGGCATTCCAGCCCTGTGGGCACTGCCAGAGATATAACCATGAACCATGATATAACCATGAACCATTATACAACCATGAACCATTATACAACCATGAACCATGATATAACCATGAACCATTATACAACCATGAACTATGATATAACCATGAACCATGATATAACCATGAACCATTATATGACCATGAACCATGATATAGCCATGAACCATGATATAACCATGAACCATTATATAACCATGAACCATGATATAACCATGAACCATTATATAACCATGAACCATTATATAACCATGAACCATGATATAACCATGAACCATGATATAACCATGAACCATTATATAACCATGAACCATGATATAACCATGAACCATTATATGACCATGAACCATTATATGACCATGAACCATGATATAACCATGAACCATGATATAACCATGAACCATGATATAACCATGAACCATTATATGACCATGAACCATGATATAACCATGAACCATGATATAACCATGAACCATCATATAACCATGAACCATGATATAACCATGAACCATCATATAACCATGAACCATTATATGACCATGAACCATGATATAACCATGAACCATGATATAACCATGAACCATTATATAACCATGAACCATGATATAACCATGAACCATTATATGACCATGAACCATTATACAACCATGAACCATGATATAACCATGAACCATTATATAACCATGAACCATTATACAACCATGAACCATGATATAACCATGAACCATGATATAACCATGAACCATGATATAACCATGAACCATTATATGACCATGAACCATGATATGACCATGAACCATGATATAACCATGAACCATGATATGACCATGAACCATTATATAACCATGAACCATCATATAACCATGAACCATGATATGACCATGAACCATTATATGACTGTTCTGTGGAGAAGGGATGTGTGCAGCCCAGCCCTGGCCTGGCTGGGTGAAACAGCTCAGAGCTCACCCTGCTCACAAAAGCCGTGGGGAGGGTAAGGAAGGAGGCTCGTGGAGTGCTGCTTTTGGTGTGGAATGCTGCCTTTGGTGAGGAATGCTGCTTTTGGTGTGATGTGCTGCTTTTGGTGTGGAGTGCTGCTTTTGGTGTGGAATGCTGCTTTTGGTGTGGAGTGCTGCTTTTGGTGTGAAGTGCTGCTTTTGGTGTGGAATGCTGCTTTTGGTGTGGAATGCTGCTTTTGGTGTGGAGTGCTGCTTTTGGTGTGGAGTGCTGCTTTTGGTGTGGAGTGCTGCTGTTGGTGAGGAATGCTGCTTTTGGTGTGGAATGCTGCTTTTGGTGTGGAGTGCTGCTTTTGGTGTGGAGTGCTGCAGGGAATGGGTGCTGTCCATCAGCCTGACTGATGCCCAAGCTGAACGTTGCAGGTGAAGGTGTGGAGGACAATGTTCCCTGGCAGAATCCAGCAGCAGGGAGGATGTGAAGGCTCCTGATAAAGGAACCAACGAGTCAATGCTGGTGCCTAATTTCCCTGCCCAGCCTTGGGGACAGCGAGGCTGAGTGGGAAACGAGGAGGAAAATGAATGAGACTAACCTGGGGTGCATTGGGGGAGTCAAGGTCGAGGTTTGCAGGTATTCCTGCCCAGAGCCAGGGGATGGTGCCCAGAGGGTCCCTGCAGCCCGTGGGGAGCTGGGCCCAGGGCCACCCCTGCTCCAAACATCCCCGTGCTCAGCAGACAACTTGACAAATTTGGTTTAACTGTTTTGATGTAATAATGTAATTAGGTAAAAGGGTTCAGCAACCAATTGCATTTCACTAATTTCAACCATCTGCTTCAGCACTTGTTCTGTGTGTGCCAGACTTCAGTGTCTTTGCTCTAATAGTAATTAATGAAACTGTTAATAAGCTACATATATCATATTATGCTGCAATAATTTATCAAAGGATAATGCTATGAGACAAATTCTATTTAACAATTATAGAAAATGGCTTACATTACTAATGCTGCACACTGCTCACTAGTTTCTTTACTCTTCCCTTCTTAATGAATTCCCTAATTAATTTAATGCATACGTTATGCATAATTTGAAATTTAAAAACATCGCTGGGTCAGGTTTTAACCATCCTCTTTTACATGCTGTCTGCTTCTACAAGACACATATTAGCAAAACATGACCTCTATGCAAATCAGGGCGCCCGCCGCCGTTCCCATCCCCGGTGACAACAGCGGCACTCCCGCTCCTGTGCCACGGCAGGGAGAGCCACAGAGGCACCAGAGCCACCTCCTCCAGCCAGACCAGCCAGCAGCAGCTGTGCCAGGCTCTGGCTGTGACCAGCCCTGCTTTGGGGACAGCTGCCCTCAGTCACACACGCTGCAAGCGGCCATCCAACACCGGGGCCTCGCTGCTGTTGAAATTATTTGTTTATCAGAGTGACTTTGAGAAAAGTTTCAAAGTCTCTTTTCCCAGCCGGGCGCTTAAAGAAGGAGTCAGAGTTCTTAATTTCTCGGTCTTAGCGTTGTTTATTTTATCTTATCTATAAAAAATTTTCTCCTGCCCTGCCGAGGTCTGCTCAGCAGGGCAGCCACAGGCACTCTGCCTGCCCCCAGGGTGGTGTTGTGTCTTTATACTAAAAACTACGTGTGCAATGTTTACAATAACTTCCCAATGCCCATCACCTGTGTTAGACAGTGAGCTTCTACTCTAAACCAATCTAAAAGTGCCAACATACTACAGAAGATGGAGGCTAAGAAGAAGAAGGAGAAAGGCTGGACACACCCAGTTCCTTCTATCTTGTCTCTATAACTTTCCTGTACCAAAATCCCAAAATGCATATTTCACCTTGTGATAACTTCACTAATATTCTACTTAAGCCGTTGTGGCTTGCTGGTGTTCATACAAGGTTGGTAATTTGCTCCACGGGCCATAATCAAACCCACAGAGGCATTTTGGGCTCTGTGCCAGGGTCTCTGAGACCCCTGGAAAGGGTCTTGGCTGCTCAGGACAGCCAGAGGGATGTGCTGAGTCCTGACACGCTGCCGTCACCCGGCCCGGGACAGTGAGGTCAGCTGAAAAACCCAGAAACCTTCCAGAACAGAAATGTGAATTTCAGTCTCTTCATCTTCAGATTTCACAGCATCCAGCACACAATTGCACAGTATTTCCCAGCTTTCTGCCTCTGAGGCTTTGGGGTTTTCCTGCAGAACGTGACCACAAACTCTTCTTCCAAATTTTCCATTTTCATTCCCATTTGACTTCCAGAACAGCACCAAACACTCCGGTGGGACAGGGTACTCCAGCTTCAGTGTTTCCTCCAGTGGGACAATGGAAGGTGTCCCTGACCATGGCAGGGGGTGGAACTGGATGAGCTTTTTGGTCCCTTCCAACCCAAACCATTCTGAGATTCTTGTGCTCCACAGAAGAAATGCAATTTACCAAGCTAGCCAGGCTTTGGCAAGAGATCATTCCCTCACTAATTCTTTTCAGACAATATATTATTTACATTACTAAAATATTATACAGAGATCCACAGTGAGTGATATTAACATTTCCTTATCTTCTGGGACACTTCTGGCTGAAAAAGTGTCGAGTTTTCATCTTCGAGCAAGCTTGCTTCCGCGCTTTTCCATCTGACGCGTCAGATTATTTTAATGATGGAGCACTTGATTAAATTAATTCCTCCCTACAAAAGCAGCTGTCTTGTGTCACGGAATCTGTTCAGCTATCTGGAAGGTTTGCACTTGCCAGGGAGGAGAGCCAAGGCGCAGAGTGTGCGGAGGGAGGGCCTGACCATGCTGAGACTTTGTCACAACGCGTGAGGCTGAGGCTCAGCGGGCAGCTCGGGTGTCCCCTGCCCGGGCAGGGCTGGCTCCTGTGCCCAGGGACCAGGGAGGAGGCTGCTGGCCTGGCCCCTGGCAGGGAGACACTTCCAGCAGCTCCAGGGCTCCTGTGTTGTGACGGTGGTCACAGGGGTTTTTAGATGGATGGAAGAGTCAGGATCTTGATTCCATGATCAGAAGGCTTGATTTATTATATTATGATATATATATAGCATTATAACTATACTACATAGAAATAGGAAAGGAAAGGAACGTCTTCAGAAGCTGGCTAAGCCAAGAACAGAATACAAAGAATAATAACAAAGGTCTGTCTCACAGAGAGTGAGAGCAGCTCCACCGTGAGTGGTCAATAAATCCAAACACTCACAGAAGACCAACCACAGGTGGACCTGTTGCATTCCACAGCAGCAGATAATAATTGTTTACATTTGTTACTGAGCTTCTCAGCTCTAGCAGGATAAAGTCCTAAGAAAGGATTTTTCACAAAAGGTGTCTGTGACACTGTGTGGGTGCTGAGCCCTGCGGTGCTGAACCCCAAAACACGGCCCTGGGGTGGGGTGGGCTGGCAGGACCCAGCAGTGGGGACCCAGCCGTGCCCGAGGGAGGGTCAGCACCAGCGAGGGGAAAAAACAAATGAAAATGGAAAAATTGTGCCAGCATGGTGAATGAAGCACAGACCGTGTGCGTCAAACTTTTATTTCTAAACAAACGGAATTGTTCCATTTAAGTTCATCCCTTGCTTACTCTCAAGCTGCTGCTCATTTTTTTTCCCTTTAGAGAGTTTTTGCAACCTTATCCTTCCCTCTCGCTTACTGGGAGTCCTTAAGCACCATGCACACATGCAAATCCTCTGTAATCAGAACTGTCTGCCACGTCTGAAGGAGTTTGCTTGGCAAAGAAAAGCCTTGGAAAAACAACAGCATGGCCATTTCCTTTCCATCACACAATGTAATCATAGGCTGGGTTTTGATATTTCTTATTTTTTGTAGGATGAATATTAATGTAATTTTTTCCACTGATTTCTTTTCAATATTCATATGCACTGCAGTGGGTTGGAGCCCTTTATTTAACAAAATCTCCTGCTTTGGGATTTGGGATACAGTGCATTGCTATTGAATTTATTAATACCAGAGAACTTGAGGAGAGTTTAAGCTAAGTTTAGTAAAGCTGCAAAATACCAGCTCAGGCTTTTTTTCTTTCACTTTGGCGCCTGTATCCTGAGTTCTTGGACAGGTTCTCTGGTGCCTCACATCGTGTCCCCCGCACCCAGCAGCAGCCAAGGCTGGGGGACCCAGCAGGATTGACACCTGAGGTCAGCCCATGGCTGCAGCACGCAGGCCAGGCTCGCTGGGGCTGCCCGGCGTGTTCTTAGGGTGCCCTGCACAGCCCACCTGAGCTCCCAGGTGGAGCACTTGGGGCCGACAGGCAGCCCCAGCCCTCAGCTGCCAGCACTGCCGGGACAGCCGGGACAGCCGGGACAGCTGGGACAGCCAGGACAGTCAGGACAGCCGGGACAGCCAGCACTGCCGGGACAGCCAGCATGGCCAGGACAGCCAGGACAGCTGGGACAGCCGGGACAGCCAGGACAGCCGGGACAGCCAGGACAGCCAGGACAGCCAGGACAGCCGGGACAGCCGGGACAGCCAGGACAGCCAGGACAGCCAGCAGAGATGGCACTGCCAGCACTGCCAGGACAGCCAGTATGGCCAGGATAGCCAGGACAGCCAGGACAGCCAGCTGAGCTGGCACAGCCAGCATGGCCAGGACAGCCAGGACAGCCGGGATAGCCAGGACAGCCAGGACAGCCAGCTGAGCTGGCATTGCCAGCATGGCCAGCACAGCCACGAAAGCCTGCAGAGCCACCACAGCCAGTGCAGCCTGGCCTGCCAGGACAGCCAGCACACATGGCACAGCTGCCACAGCCAGGACAGGTGGCACATCCAGAGCAGCGAGCACCCTGCCAGCAAAGGCTGCCACGTCCCGGGCTGCCGGAGCAGGAGCCCGAACAGGAGCAGGAGGGTGTTCCTCGCTGGCTCCTTCCTCGGCGTTGTCCGGCTCAGCCCACCGGAGGCTGCCGCGCTCGCCAGCGTGGCTCCCCTGCCCTGTAATTGAGCGGGGTGTGGAACACACCCACGTCCTCAGCAGCGGCTCAGCCACCGAGCGCCGCGCCAGCTGCCACGTGGAGCGGGGATGGACACGGCTCCGCCGAGCCACGGCCCCTCTGCCCCCGGCGGGGACCCCCGGACACAGCCCCGGGCAGAGACACCACAGGCCCGGGATGTGCCCCCAGCCCCATCACTGATCCCCGGGATGTGCCCCCCGCCCCATCTCTGATCCCCAGGATGTGCCCCCAGCCCCATCACTGATCCCCGGGATGTGCCCCCCGAGTCACATCGCTGATCCCCGGGATGTGCCCCAGCCCCATCACTGATCCCCGGGACGTGCCCCCCAGCCACACCACCCGTTCCCCGGGCCGTCTCCCCCAGGCACAGCCCCTTTCCTCCCGGGATGTCCCGCCCGGTCCGGGCGGGTCCTCGGCTCGGGTTCCAGGGCGGGCGGGTCCGGGCGGGTTGGGGCGGGTCAGCCGCGTCCCGGCCCCATCCCTATACCCAACCCCATCCCCGCCCGCCTCCCGCCCCGCTGGCCCGGCGGCTCCGCGCCCGCCCGGGATGAGCGGGCTGCGGCGGCTGTTCCGCGGCAGCGGGCGGGCCCTGGCCTTCGTGTTCGCCGCCTCGGTGGCCTGGCTGCTGCTCGACATGGCCGCGCTGCGCCTCTCGCTCGGCGAGGCGGGCGGGCGGCTGCTGCGGGAGGCGGCGGGGCGCGGGCCGGGGCCGGGGCCGGGGCCGGGGATGGGGCCGGGGATGGGGATGGGGATGGGGCCGAGGATGGGGATGGGGCCGGGGATGGGGCCGGGGTTGGGGTTGGGTGGGGCGGGCGCGGCCCCGGCGCGGCCCCGGGGCGACCGGCGAAGGCAGCGGCGGAGCCGGGAGCAGCCCCCGGGGTCCCGGGGCCATCGCCGCCGGCCCAGCCCCCAGGGCCCCGTTGGCGGGACGGGCTCGGCGCTCCCCGGAGCCCCCGGCAGCGAGCAGCGCCCCTCCGGCACGGCGGCACCGAGCGGCCCCGCAGCCCGGGATGCGGACACCGCAGCGCAGCCTGGAGCGCAGGACACCGACACGGGACCCGGAGAAACTCCCTCCGAAACTCGCTTCGTCCTCGTTAGCAAAGGGGGAATGAACCTCGCCGGCCCCCGCAGCCCCGCGCCGTGGGCCCCACTCTGCGGAGAACGCCACGGGGAGACGTGGAAAGCACAGAGAACTTGCTGAAAAGAGCAGCGACCGTGCCCACGCTGCGACTGCCACTGCTGGGGCCACCGCCGGGGGTGGCCGGAGCCGGACGCTGGGGACCACACCAGGAGCAGCTCCCGGAGCGGCTGGCACTGCCCAGGATGGGCAGGAACGGAGGGGAGCAGCTCCTGGAACAAATGGCACTGCCCAGGATGGGCACGAGCAGAGGGGAGCAGCTCCCGGAGCGGCTGGCACTGGCCAGGATGGGCAGGAGCAAAGGGGAGCAGCTCCTGCAGTAGCTGGCACTGGCCAGGATGGGCAGGAACGGAGGGGAGCAGCTCCTGGAACAAATGGCACTGCCCAGGATGGGCAGGAACGGAGGCGAGCAGCTGCTGGAGCGGCTGGCCATGACCAGGATGTGCAGGAGCAGAGGGGAGCAGCTCCTGGAACAAATGGCACTGGCCAGAATGGGCAGGAACGGAGGGGAGCAGCTCCTGCAGCAGCTGGCACTGGCCGGGATGGGCAGGAATGGAGGGGAGCAGCTCCTGCAGCAGCTGGCACTGGCCGGGATGGGCAGGAATGGAGGGGAGCAGCTCCTGCAGCAGCTGGCACTGGCCGGGATGGGCAGGAACAAGCCGGGAGCAGCCCAGGGATGCACAGAGTCCTGTCCTTGGATGTAACGCTCGCCCCGAGAGACCCCCGAGCTCCCGGCCAGTTTGGACACCCTGTTGCTGTCCCTGATGACAAGCAAGAAGAAGCAAAAAGTAGATGGAAAGAAGGAAACTTCAATGTCTACCTCAGCGACCTGATCCCTGTGGATCGAGCCATTCCGGACACCAGGCCTGCCGGGTAAGATCTGCCCCCTTGCACAAAGCCCCGTGCTGCACCCTGGGCATGGCTCCGTGGCTCTGGGCAGGGCTGCTGGGGGCACACCGAGCCCTCCACTTCAGCCGTGCCACCTGTCAGATGGCTCTTGCCTGTCCAGCTCAGAGCAGCCTGTTGTTAAACAGAAAACTGGGTAAAGTTTGCAGGTTGTAACCCACTGAGCCCAGCCCTGCCCAAGGGGCCAGGACAGCCAGCACAGGTGATGGGCCCAGGCCTCTCTGTGCCTTGGGACACTGTACCTGGTGTGTCAGGTGCAGCTCTGATAACCTGGTATGTCAGGTGCAGTTCTGGTTACCTGGTGTGTCAGGTGCAGCTCTGATTGCCTGGTGTGTCAGGTGCAGCTCTGATTACCTGGTATGTCAGGTGCAGTTCTGGTTACCTGGTGAATCAGGTGCAGCTCTGATTGCCTGGTGTGTCAGGTGCAGCTCTGGTTACCTGGTGTGTCAGGTGCAGCTCTGAGCAGTCAGAATTCGTGTGTTGGTTCCAGCTCAGGTGAGTGCCAGGTTCCTCTCTTGCTCTCAGCCCTTCCTGCAAACACCTCTGAGCCCCTGGGCAGGTGAGAGATGTTCCCTGCCTATTTCAAGAGACCTGCCCCGTGCCGAGACCCCCATGTCCCTGTTCCCACCCTCACAGACCGGGGGTATGGAGGGCTGGGCATTGTGCCACGATTGTCCCCATGCCACAGCACCGTGCAGACACTGCCACCGTGCTGGTGGAGCCGCCCGAGGTGAGACCTGCACGGCAAGAATCGAGCAGGGACGGGCAGGCAGCTGGGGCTGCTTCCTGGGGCCGCCTACAGGAGCCACCTGAGCAGGGGACCCGAGCCTTGGGGACACAGGGGCAGCCCCGGGTGTGTCCGAGCTGCGGAGCAGGAGCGCCTCGGGCAGTGAGTGAGTGACACACCTGGGCGGGAGGGGACGCTGGGCCGTCCCGGGAACACCTGGGCCAAACTCCTGGGCCAAACAGGGATGTGAGCTGCTGCCACGTCCTTGGCCAAACAGGGATGTGAGCTGCTGCCACAGGGAACTCCTTGGCCAAACAGGGATGTGAGCTGCTGCCACATCCTTGGCCAAACAGGGATGTGAGCTGCTGCCACATCCTTGGCCAAACAGGGATGTGAGCTGCTGCCTCAGGGCACGGAACTGCCCTGGGCACCCTGGTCCTGGCAGGAGCCTGTGCAGGCTCTGTCCCCAGCCCGCTGGCACAATCAGTTTGTAAGGGCCAGCTCAGGGCAGGGGCTGGTGGCAGCTCGTGGCAGCCAGTAATTTTATTTTGGTGTGTATTCCAGTCTGTCCCAATTTAGACTCCAGTTCCTGTTGTGGTTCTGCACTGGGCACTGAAATCTGGCCAATCCGTGCCTCCCTGTGCTCAGTGCTCACTGATTTTGGAGCTTCACTGGCAGTGCTGTGCTCATGGGCCCTGTGTCCCTGCAGCTGGTGTGGGGAGAGGCCCTGAGGAGGGGTGTGGGGGACAGGAGGCTTGTGGGGAGCATCCCATGCAGAGCTTGGATCAGGAGTCCTGGGGCTGAGAGAGACAGGGAAGAGAAGGCTCCAGGGAGACCTTAGAGCCCCTTCCAGTGCATGAGGGCTCCAAGAGATGTGAAGAGGGACTTTGGGTAAGGGTCTGGAGTGCCAGGTCAAGGAGCAGAGGTTTCCCACTGCCAGGGGCAGGGATGGATGGGATATTGGGAGGGAATTCTTCCCTGTGAGGGTGGAGAGGCCCTGGCACAGGGTGCCCTGAGAAGCTGTGACTGCCCCGTCCATGGAAGTTTGAGGCCAGGCTGGATGGGGCTCTGAGCAGCCTGGTTTAGTGGAAGGTGCCCCTGCCATGGGAGCTGTTGGAAGGAGATGGGCTTTGGGTTCCCTTCCAACCCAAACCATTCCAGGATTCTGTGCTGGAGGACAAAGGGGGCATGGCCCAGTTCTGCTCACCAGCTGCCCAGCAAGGTGAGGCAGGCTGGATCCAAAATGGACTTTTTGGTGTTTCCTGCCCACCGACCTCCCTGAGACAGAAAGACTCATCTCAAGGCTTGTGACACAGAGTCATTCTGGGCTGAATTTCACGTAGCCAGAGCACTTCTGATTAACTGCAAAGCCCTGAAATACCTCTGAATTTCCTTCAGAGGAGTTCCTGTCAGAACCAAGTGAGTCCACCCCATCCCATGGGGGTGCCCATGCGGGGGGCCCTGGGGCTGTGTGTGGGGTCCCCCTAACCCTCTGTTCCCCTCCCAGCCCTGCAGGGCTTTCCCTCCGTTGGGCATTTTCCCCTTCCCCGCACGTTTTCCCGGGAACACCGAGCCCGGCCGTCACTGTGGGCTGTGCTGCCGTTGCAGGTGCTCCGAGCAGCAGGTGCACGATGACCTGCCCAGCACCAGCATCATCATGTGCTTTGTGGACGAGGTGTGGTCGGCGCTGCTGCGCTCCGTGCACAGCGTGCTCAGCCGCTCGCCCCCGCGCCTGCTCCGGGAGATCATCCTGGTGGACGACTGCAGCACCAAGGGTAGGGAGCCTGCTGCTGCCTTTGTGGAGCTAATATAACCTGGGGGCAAAACGCGATTTGTCTCTCTAATTCAATTCCAAGTAGGAGAGAAATCACATTTTCTCCTTCCGCTGTATTGAAGTGCATCCCTGGCCTGCGCTGGGGCTGAGGGTGATCAGAGGGCAGGGGGTGCTGGGGCTGGCTCTGGGGATGCAGGAGGAGGCTGCCAGAGGCTCCAGGAGCACCACGGAGCTGGGTCTTGCCCAGCCCGTTCATCTTTGGAGCATCCTGGCTCAGGGGCTTGTGCAATCAGATGCTCCCAGCCCCGAGTGTGCAGCTCCCAGGCAGTGCCCCGTGCTCCCAGTGCAGGGGACACTCTGGGGTGGCTCAGAGGGCAGGGAGCCGCAGTGGCAGCAGTGCTGGGCCGGGATCTGTGCTGCACAGGGCCCTCCATCGCCATTCCAGCTGGCACCCAGCCCCTGCACTGATGCCCTGCACTCTGCTGGGCTCAGCCCTCCAAAATCGAGGAGTGTGACCGTGTTCACTGGGGTCCGAGGATGAGGGAAGAGACGAGGATCTGACTCCATGTTCAGAAGGCTGATTGATTATTTTATTATATATATTATATTTAAACTATACTAAAAGAATAGGAGAAAAGATTTCATCAGAAGGCTGGCTAAGAATAGAAAAAGAAAGAATGATAACAAAGCTTGTGTCTCGGACAGAGTCTGAGCCAGCTGACTGTGACTGGGCATTAATTAGAAACAACCACATGAGCCCAATCCCAGATGCACCTGTTGCATTCCACAGCAGCAGATAACCATTGGTTACATTTTGTTCTTGAAGTCTCTCAGCTTCTCAAGAAGAAAAATCATAAAGAAAAGATTTTTCATAAAAGATGTCTGTGACAGAGGAGTGGTGCCATCTCCCCACTGCTGGTTCTCCAGGACAGCGCTGTCTCAGATGGCTCAGAGCTCACACCACGGGCACAAAGAGCTGTGCCCAGGTGTTCACAGCCCAGACCTGAGCCCCTGGCATGCCCGGGAAGATCTGCCTGTGGCTTTTGACGTGTCAGAGGGCGCAGGGCTGAGCCAGGCCGCTGTCCCCTCTGCAGAGTACCTGAAGGAGCAGCTGGACGTGTACATGTCGCGCTTCCCCAAGGTGAAGGTGCTGCACCTCCGGGAGAGGCACGGCCTGATCCGGGCCCGGCTGGCAGGAGCTGAGGTTGCCACAGGTAGGGCAGGAGCAGGGGGTGGGCCAGGCCTTGGGGACACAGCCCAGGCTGCACATGGGATTGGCACTTCTGCCTGCAGCACTGGAACCTGCAGGGGAACAACGCGGGCAGGATGGAGGCTGTGTGTGTGTGTCTGTGTGTGTGTCTGTGTGTGTGTCTGTGTGTCTGTGTGTGTGTGTGTCTGTGTCTGTCTGTGTGTGTGTGTGTCTGTGTGTGTCTGTGTGTCTGTGTCTGTCTGTCTGTGTGTGTGTGTCTCTGTGTGTGTGTGTCTGTCTGTCTGTGTGTGTGTGGGATCTGGGGTGGATGGGCAGCTCCAGGGCTGCCAGAGCTCCCAGCCAGGGGTGGGGGGCTCTGCTCCTCCTCCAGCCCCTCCAAAGGCAGCCCCTTGCTCAACGAAGCCAGGGAAAGGACTTTCATTCAGACAAGAGTCTTACATTCCCAGTTTACGGCTTAATGCTTAGCACGGGGGCTCAGGGATCACCAGAGCTCTTCTCTGCCATCAGCACGGCTTAACGAGATGCTGAGGGGAAACTGGGATTAGAGGGAAAACAAGAAAACCCAATTGGAGCGACCAAACCCAAAAAATTGCTGAGTTAGTGAGCTTTAGGGGACCCCAGAGGTGCTGGGCACCCCTCCAGCACATCCTTTGTCCCTCCCAGTGCACCAAGGGCGTCCTTTTGCCACCATCTCCAGCCCCAGCTCCGCCACCTGCCCCTGCCAGGCCGTGTCAGCACCAACATGGCCATTTCTGTCAGGAGCTGCCCTGCCAAGCAGGGGAAAACACTCTTGGCTGTGGCTGGGCAGGGCTGGGGAGCCACGGAGTGCGATGGTGTTTCAAGGGGTCTGAGGATGAGGGAAGAGATGAGGATCTGACTCCATATTTCAGAAGACTTGATTGATTATTTTATGATATATATATTATATTAAAACTATACTAAAAGAATAGAAGAAAGGATTTCATCATAAGGCTGGCTAAGAATGGGAAAAAAATGATAACAAAGGTTTGTGATTGACCGAGACAGTCCGGAGAGCTGGACTATGATTGGCCATTAATTAGAAACAACCCCATGAGCCCAATCCCAGCTGCACCTGTTGCATCCCACAGCAGCAGATAACCATTGGTTACATTTTGTTCCTGAGGCCTCTCAGCTTCTTAGGAGAAAAGATCCCAAGGAAAGGATTTTCCAGAACATATCATGGCTGCAAAGGAGGGCCGTGGCACAGCCAGCAGCACCCCGGGCGCACGGGGGGGGCTCAGCAGGCAGGGTTGGGTGCCCGGGCTGACCCTGCCCTGCTGTGCCCAGGCGCTGTGCTGACCTTCCTGGACTCGCACGTGGAGTGCAACGTGGGCTGGCTAGAGCCGCTGCTGGAGCGCGTCCGCCTGCGCCGCACCAAGGTGGCCTGTCCCGTCATCGAGGTCATCAGCGACAGGGACATGAGGTGGGGCAGCATGTCCCCGCGGGGCCCTGCAGGCCTGGCACCGCCGGGATCCACTGCAGGCCTGGCACCGCCAGGATCCACTGCAGGCCGTGGATCCCTGGCACCGCCAGGATCCACTGCAGGCCTGGCACCGCCAGGATCCACTGCAGGCCCTGCAGGCCTGGCACCGCCAGGATCCACTGCAGGCCGTGCATCCGTGGCACCGCCAGGTTCCACTGCAGGCCTGGCACCGCCAGGATCCACTGCAGGCCGTGCATCCATGGCACCGCCAGGATCCACTGCAGGCCGTGCATCCATGGCACCGCCAGGATCCACTGCAGGCCTGGCACCGCCAGGATCCACTGCAGGCCATGCATCCGTGGCACCGCCAGGATCCACTGCAGGCCGTGCATCCATGGTGCCGCCAGGATCCACTGCAGGCCTGGCACCGCCAGGATCCACTGCAGGCCGTGCATCCATGGCACCGCCAGGATCCACTGCAGGCCTGGCACCGCCAGGATCCACTGCAGGCCGTGCATCCATGGCACTGTCAGGATCCACTGCAGGCCGTGCATCCCTGGCACTGCCAGGATCCACTGCAGGCCTGGCACCGCCAGGATCCACTGCAGGCCGTGCATCCATGGCACCGCCAGGATCCACTGCAGGCCTGGCACCGCCAGGATCCACTGCAGGCCGTGCATCCCTGGCACTGCCAGGATCCACTGCAGGCCATGCATCCCTGGCTCCAGACCCCTCCCAGCCTGCAGGGCCTCCCATGGGGCACACAGAGCATCGCTGTGCAATGAACGCCCTCGGGTGCTCTGCAGTTTATTGCACCCCGAGACACAGGAAAAGGCTCTGTTTCAGCCTACACGTTCAAAGAAGGAGTTGGAGTTCCCTGTCTCACAGTTGTTTATTGTATCTTATCTAAAAAAATTTTTCTCCTGTCCAGCCCAGGTCTGCTCAGCAGGACAGACAGAGGCACTCTGCCTGCCCCAGGGCTGTGTTGTCTTTTTATACTAAAAACTACCTGTGCAATATTTACAATGACTTCCCAATTTACAATATTTACAATTACTTCCCAATACCCATCACCTGTGTTAGACAGTGAGCTTCTACTCTAAACCAATCCCAAAGTGCCACCATCACAGCAGGAGATGGAGGTAGAGAAGAAGAAGAAGAAAGGCTGGGCACACCCAAGTCCCTCCATCTTGTCCCCAAAACCTCTATTCTAAAAAACCCCAAAATCTACTTTTTCACCCAGTGGTAATTTTATTATTACACTACTTAAACTTTTGTGGCTTTCAGGTCTTCATACAAAGCTGGTAATTTGCTCCAGGGGTCACAATCAAACCCACAGGTGTTGTGGGCTGTGTGCCAGGGTCTCTGAGCCCCTGGCAGGGGTCCCAGCAACTCTGGACACCCAGAGGGATGCACTGAGCTCTGACAAATATTAGCTGGGGATGTGGCCCCTGTTTATCACACATCTTTCTGATTTTTCACAACTTTCAGTACATGAAGAGGATTCCTGATGAAATTTGTTAAAATCCTGGTTTAATTACCCACAGATATTCATCTTCTCTCATTAGGGGTGACCTTTCAATCAGGAGTGTGACTCAGAATTAGTCAGCCCGATCTTTCCTCTGTTTAGTTACATGACCGTGGACAACTTCCAGCGTGGGATTTTTACTTGGCCAATGAATTTCGGATGGAGGCAGATTCCACAAGAGGTCATTGAGAAAAATAACATCAAGGAAACTGATATAATAAGGTAAATAAAAAACCAGCATGTTTCTTTGGTAATAATTCAGCAGCAGAGGCTCCTTTGAGGCCAAATGATGTTATTTTGTGGCCAGGTATTGTTCCTGTGCTTTCCAGGACAGATGAGGTACAGGCAGTCCCCCCATCAGGCATGGGCAATGTCCTTGAGGCCTTTCTCCCCACTCATGGCAGTGCTGGTGTGTCAGCCAGGAGAACATTTCACTGCCTTTCTTGACAGTTCTTTTCTTTCCTCACTGCCTTTCTTTTGCTGCTTTTCCTGCTCTTTTCTGCCCCATTCCAGCTTTCAAGGCCACCCAAACGCCCTCTGTGTCACACCATGTGGCCTCTGTGTCCCCAGGTGCCCCGTCATGGCAGGTGGCCTGTTCTCCATCGACAAGAAGTATTTCTCTGAGCTGGGAATGTACGACCCAGGACTGGATGTCTGGGGAGGGGAGAATATGGAGCTTTCATTCAAGGTGGGTGACTGTCACACAGCTGCACCCGGCCAGCCTGGGTGGGTGGTGGGGCTCGGGCAGGGGCTCCCCAGGGACAGCTCCATCTCCTCGGGCACCTGAGCTGCCTCTCCTGGCTTGCACAAGGCAGCGCCCACGCTCAGCTGGTGTCTGACGAGACAAATTGCTCATCCGATGATGATCGATAAGTCTCAGATTTATTGATTAACAGGCACGCTTTTATAATCACAGTAATAAGGCTCATACATATTGCAAAAGTAGAGCTCACCATTGGTCAGCTATAAAAAGTCAGTCCCACCTTTCTCAGGATGTTTGTGGCTTCTTTTTACCTCCTGTTATCACAGATTTTCTTGAACAGCTTCTTGCTCTTGTGTCCTGGAATTAGGCAGCTGTTGCTTTCTCAGATGTATTTTCTCACGTCTCTTAACCCTAACCCTAACCCTAACCCTAACCCTAACCCTAACCCTAACCCTAACCCTTTCCCACCAGCTGTGTCTCAGTAAAAAACTGCCCACAGGTGTGCTCAGTGATCTCTGTTCCGCAGGTGTGGATGTGCGGAGGGGAGATCGAGATCGTGCCGTGCTCCAGGGTCGGGCACATTTTCAGGAACGACAACCCCTACTCCTTCCCCAGAGAGCGGGTGAGGACGGTGGAGCGGAACCTGGCGCGCGTGGCCGAGGTGTGGCTGGACGAGTACAAGGAGCTGTTCTATGGCCATGCCTACCACCTGCTGCACGTGGACGTGGGCGACCTGAGCCAGCAGGTCCAGCTGCGGCAGAGGCTGCGCTGCAAAACCTTCCACTGGTACCTGCAGAACGTGTACCCGGACCTGGAGGCTCCCCTGGTCAAAGCCAGTGGGCAGGTGGGTAACCCCCAGGGGCATCCCCCAGGGCTGGCTGTGCCCTGGTCAAAGCCAGTGGCAGGTACATGCCCAGGGGCTGCTCCCAGGGACTGGCTGTGCCCTGGTCAAAGCCAGTGGGCAGGTGGGTAACCCCCAGGGGCTGCTCCCAGGGGTTGGCTGTGCCCTGGTCAAAGCCAGTGGGCAGGTACATGCCATGGGGCTGCTCCCAGGGCTGACCGTGCCCTGGGCTCCCCTGGTCAAAGCCAGTGGGCAGGTACGTGCCCAGGGGCTGCTCCCAGGGGCTGGCTGTGCCCTGGTCAAAGCCAGTGGCAGGTACATGCCCAGGGGCTGCTCCCAGGGACTGGCTGTGCCCTGGTCAAAGCCAGTGGGCAGGTGGGTAACCCCCAGGGGCTGCTCCCAGGGGTTGGCTGTGCCCTGGTCAAAGCCAGTGGGCAGGTACATGCCCAGGGGCTGCTCCCAGGGCTGACCGTGCCCTGGGCTCCCCTGGTCAAAGCCAGTGGGCAGGTAGGTAACCCCCAGGGGCTGCTCCGAGGGCTGGCCGTGCCCAGGGGCTGCTCCCAGGGGCTGGCCGTGCCCTGGTCAAAGCCAGTGGGCTGGTAGGTAACCCCCAGGGGCATCTCCCAGGGCAGGCCGTGCCCTGGGCTGCCCTGCTCCTGGGCCTTTGGCAGCTTTTGGAGTGTTTGATATGGCACAGAGGGCTGCATTCCTGAGCATTTTTATAGAGAAATAGGTGATGGACAGAAGGGGTAACGTCCCTCTAGAGTGCTGGTTGGGTGTTTGGATGGAGAGTGGGACCACAGCCAGATACCCCCTGCCCCCACTTGGGGGCTGCAGTGCAGTGCAGAGTCTGGAGGGTCGGGTCTCTAGGGTGTGGGTCTGTAGGAACAGGGTCTGTAGGGTCGGGGTCTGTAGGGTGAGGGTTTGTAGGTGCGGGGTCTGTAGGAGCAGGATCTACAGGGTCAGGGTCCGTAAATGCAGGGGCTATAGGGTCGGGGTCTGTTGGAGCAGAGTCTGTAGGAGCAGGGTCTGTAGGGTCGGGCTCTAGAGGAGCAAGGTCTGTAGGGTCGGGGGTCTATAGGGTCAGGCTCTATAGGAGCAGGGTCTGTAGGAGCAGGGTCTATAGGTGCAGGGTCTATAGGGTCGGGCTCTGTAGGAGCAGGGTCTGTAGGAGCAGTGTCCATAGTGTCAGGCTCTACAGGAGCAGGGTGTGTAGCAGCAGGGTCCATAAATGCAGGGTCTGTAGGAGCAGGCTCTGTAGGGGCAGGGTCCATAGATGCAGGGTCTCCAAGTGCAGGCTCTGTAGGAGCAGGGTCCGTAGATGCAGGGTCTGTAGGAGCAGGGTCTATAGGGTCGGGGTCTGTAGGAGCAGGATCCATAGATGCAGGGTCCATAGATGCACGGTCCATAGATGTAGGATCCGTAGATGCAGGGTCTGTAGGAGTAGTGTCCATAGATGCACGGTCCATAGATGCACGGTCCATAGATGCAGGGTCTCCAAGTGCAGGCTCTGTAGGAACATGGTCCATAGATGCAGGTTCTGTAGGAGCAGGATCCATAGATGCAGGGTCTGTAGGAGCAGGGTCTGTAGATGCAGGGTCCGTAGATGCAGGGTCCGTAGATGCAGGGTCTGTAGGAGCAGGGTCCATAGATGCACGGTCCATAGATGCACGGTCCGTAGATGCAGGGTCCATAGATGCAGGGTCTGTAGGAGTAGGGTCTGTAGATGCAGGGTCCATAGATGCAGGATCCATAGTTGCAGGGTCCGTAGATGCAGGGTCCATAGATGCACGGTCCACAGATGCACGGTCCATAGATGCAGGGTCTCCAAGTGCAGGCTCTGTAGATGCAGGCTCTGTAGATGCAGGGTCCATAGATGCACGGTCCATAGATACACGGTCCATAGATGCAGGGTCTCCAAGTGCAGGCTCTGTAGCTCGGCTCCGCCGCCAGCAGAGCGCAGCAGCCGCTCGCGTTGCGGGCGCTGCGGGGCCGGAGGAGGGAGCGGCCCCGCTCCGGGCTCGGACCCTGCGCCTCGCCGGGGCAGGGGCAGAGAGCGCTTTAAAGCCCTTTTGGGTTCGATGCTGCCTGCGCACGCCTCTTGCTCGGCGCCTGGTGAGAGACACCGGGTCGGGCTCCCTTCTCCTCCAGCACAGAATGCCAGAATGGTTTGGCTGGAAAGGGACCTTAAAGCTCAGCTAATTCCATCCCGGCCATGGGCTGGGACAGCTTTCACTCGACCACGGTGCTCCGAGCCCCGTCCAGCCTGTTCTGCCCCCCTTCGTTATGTGGACAGTGTTAATTAGAGAGTCCCTTGAGCCCAGCAGGTTCAGGTTCAGTGCAGTGCAACATCCTCTCCCCCGTCCCGGGAATTTCTCTCTGAATCTGCCTTTTGTTGCTGTTTCCAGCTCGTTAACGCGGCGCTGGCGGGGTGCATCGCTGTGGAAGGCACCAGCCTGGCGTTTGAGAAGTGTGATGCTAACAACACGGTAAGGACAGCCTGCAGGTGCCCCGGGAGTGCCACCCTGCCTGTGGCACCGGGCACGGAGCTCCTGAGCCTCCCCTGTGACCTGTCCCCTCCCCGGGGGCTGACACTGCCCTTCCCACATGGCCAGGCCATGCCTGGGAGCAGCAAGGGGCAGGAACAGCCTGTAGCCGAGCACCAGCGTCAGAAACAGCAAATTGAGCTGGTTAGGAAAGTTTGTAAAGCTGAGAGTTTGCACATGAAAACAGAGACAGATTTAAACAGCAGCCTGTGCTCTGTGTGCAGCTGCTGGCCATCCATCCAGCTGTGCCTCACAGCCCTTTCAGGGCTCTGAGAGGGCCACAGAAGGACCCAGAGTGCCAGAACACAGCGAGTGGCTCCCAGTGCCAGGGGCAGGGTGGGTGGGATGTTGGGAATTGGGAATTCCTGGCGGGGAGGGTGGGCAGCCCTGGCACAGGTGCCCAGAGCAGTGTGGCCAGCCCTGCCACGGAGCCTGACGGGGCCGTGCCTCCTCCTGATCTCTGCCCACAGAACCAGAACTTCAACTACACCTGGCTGAGGCTGATCCAGCACGGAGAGCTGTGCCTGGCCCCGGCGGGCGTGCTGGGAGCCCTGGGCCTGCGCCCGTGCCAGGGCAGGAGCCGCAGCCTGGCCTGGCTCCACAGGTCCCTGGCCACCGTGCATCCAGGGCTGGTGAGTGATGGCAGGGGAGTCAGGGTGCCCTGTGCATCCAGGGCTGATGAGTGATGGCAGGGGGGTCAGGGTGCCCCTGTGCATCCAGGGCTGGTGAGTGATGGCAGGGGGGTCAGGGTGCCCTGTGCATCCAGGGCTGGTGAGTGATGGCAGGGGGGTCAGGGTGCCCTGTGCAGCCAGGGCTGGTGAGTGATGCTGCAGCTCCAGTGGTGGCAGGAGGGCTCAGGGTGCCCCTGTGCAGCCAGGGCTGGTGAGTGATGCTGCAGCTGCAGTGACAGCAGGAGGGTCAGGGTGCCCTGTGCAGCCAGGGCTGGTGAGTGATGCTGCAGCTCCATTCTCCAGTGACAGCAGGAGGGGTCAGGGTGCTCCGGCTTGCCCAGCATGGGTCAGGGTGCCAGGAGAGCACTGATGGGGGCATAACCTGGCACAGGGGCACCCCACCCTCTGCTGCCCGCTTTACCAAGTCCGCCTGTCCCCTATAGACCTGCTGGTGCCCATCCCTCGTGTCCCTCTGCCAGGGGTTGTGCCCATCCCGTACCCAGCACCCCGACACAGCTGCCAGGCTGGGGACACTGGGGACCTGCAGGCACAGCCACAGCAGCAGCAGCAAAACAGCCAAAGCAGCCAGAACAGGCTGGTTTTACACAGAAACGTCGATAGCACTTAAAGGGAGATGAGTCGGCATCGATTGGCTCTCAGCTCACAGGGCCGTTTAAAGACAGCACTTAGGGAAAGGAGGAGAATGGATATTTACACTAATTGCCTGCCCTGCACAGAGTCACGGCTCTGCCTCTGTCAGCTGGTGCAAGCAGTTGTCCAAAATGCTCTGAAATGGCAGAGTCTATTGTTGGGAAAAAACACTCTTAAGAAAGAAAGAGTGTAGCATTCAATACACAGACAATTTCCTGTTGCCCTTTGGTTTTTTCAGCCTGAAGTGCTGAATGCCAGAATGCCACAGGCTCACGCTGGGTATTTAGGGAAAAATACAGGGAAATTTTTATCCACTTACTGAAAATTGTGAAATTGTCACTTCACTTTGTGAAAAGTCCGCAGAAGTGCCCAGGGAGCTGTTGCAGGGCACGGGCAGGTCTTGTCTCCTGTCACAGCCTGGTTTCTCAGGGTGACATGGATTTGGTGCTGCTCTTTTGCTGGTGCAGCGACAGGAGAATGAGGAGAGCTCAGAGCCTGAAGGAGCGGCAGTGCTTTGCCCTCTCCTGACACCAGGCATTGGGTTGTGCAAGGATGTGCAGCCCCTGTGTGCACAAAGGTGCAGCTTCTGCCCAGGGCCCCGCACAGCTCACACCAGCAGTGACTCACCCGGTGTCACTGGGCTGCTCCTGGGCAGCACTGCAGTGCCAGGAGGGGCACAGGTGTGACTGCACAGGTGTGACTGCACGGGTGTGCTGTGACTGCAGAGGTGTGCTGTGACTGCACAGGTGTGCTGTTCCTGCACAGGTGTGCTGTTCCTGCACAGGTGTGCTGTGACTGCACAGGTGTGACTGCACGGGTGTGCTGTGACTGCACGGGTGTGCTGTGACTGGACAGGTGTGACTGCACAGGTGTGCTGTTCCTGCACAGGTGTGCTGTTCCTGCACAGGTGTGCTGTGACCCCAGCTCAGCAGCAGCTGCAGTTTGGCTCTCAAGCCACAGTCCCTGTCAGTCAGCAGAGATGTCTCAGGTATTAGGGACGAGCCAAAAAAGGGCACGGTGTGAGGAGCTGGGATTTCTCTGAGGGAAACCAGACCTGCTGCTGCTGCAGGAGCCCTGAAGCCTGAGCACCCCCGAGCCCCCCAGGGCAGCCCCCTGAGCCCCCTCTGTGTCCTGCAGAGCGCCCACCTCAGGCCAGCCCCCCTGAGCCCCTGTCTGTCCTGCAGAGTGCCCACCTGGTCTGACAGCACCAGCACCTCACCCCCTAAGCCTGAGCCCCCCAGAGCAGCCCCCTGAGCCCCCTGTCTGTCCTGCAGAGTGCCCACCTGGTCTCGCAGCACCCGCGGCTCCCGCAGCCGGCGTGCCTGGAGGTGGATCCCGCGTTCAGGGCCCTGCGGGTGAGGGGCTGCGACGCCGGGAACCCCCACCAGAAGTGGCAGTTCAGCAGGTACCACGCGGACTGAGGGCAGCACGGGACTGCCCTGGTGTCACAGCACTGCCCTGGTGCCACGGGACTGCCCTGGTGTCACAGCACTGCCCTGGTGTCACAGCACTGCCCCAGTGTCACTGCGGGCTCACCGTGTGCCTGCCCAAGGGGAAGCCCATCCCCAATGGAAACTGGAACCTGTGATGTGAGACCTGCACGTGCAGGGATCCCAGCACCCAGAGCAGCACCTCCGAACACAGCAGCATCATCTTCCCTCTCTGCAGGAGACTTTGGGAAAACTCCTTTTCTGTGTTATTAAATGGAAATATTTTTGGAAAAAAGAAGTCCCCATTTACTGTAAGCAAACATCCCTCAGCTGCCCCGACAGCAGCATAAGCTACAGAAATACTTCTGGGGTCCTGTAAGCAGCAAATTGGGCTGCTCGTTCCTCCTCAGAAACTGGAAGTTTGTTGACCAATGCATCAAAAAAATGCAGCACCATGTCCAGACTGGATGTGGCTGCAGGATCCCTCCCTGTGGGACGTGTTGTGTGACAGGGGAGGCCCAGGATCTGTGAGGAGTCACATATTGAGGGGTCTGTGAGGAATCCCTTGCACATCAGTGAAGCCCACGTTTTATGGTGGGAGGTGGATGGGGCCAGTCCCATCTGGGGCTGCAGGAGAGGCCTGGAGCAGCCCCTGCCTGCGCTGGGGACAGCCGGGACACACCAGCCTTGCTTTGTTTGGGGACAGAGCTGCAGGAGTAGGGAGCCAGGGGTTTATCTGCCTCTTGCCACAGCACACTCCGGCCAGCCTGAGGCTGCTGCTGCCAGGGCAGCCAGGCTGTCCCACCCGGGGCTGCCAGGGCCCCAGCCCTGTCCTCCAGCCCCTCCTGGGGCTCTCCAGGGGCTGCTGCTCGCTCAGCCCCGGCTGCAGGCACGGCCAGGCTGTGCACACCAGGCGGCAGGCATGGCCAGGCTGTGCACACCAGGCTCTGCACACCAGGCTGTGCACACCAGGCTCTGCACACCAGGCTGTGCACACCCAGCTCTGCACACCCAGCTGTGCACACCAGGCTGTGCACACCAGGCTGTGCACACCCAGCTCTGCACACCAGGCTCTGCACACCAGGCTGTGCACACCCAGCTCTGCACACCAGGCTCTGCACACCAGGCTGTGCACACCCAGCTCTGCACACCAGGCTCTGCACACCAGGCTCTGCACACCCAGCTCTGCACACCAGGCTGTGCACACCAGGCTCTGCACACCAGGCTCTGCACACCAGGCTCTGCACACCAGGCTGTGCACACCAGGCTCTGCACACCAGGCTCTGCACACCAGGCTCTGCACACCAGGCTGTGCACACCAGGCTCTGCACACCAGGCTCTGCACACCCAGCTCTGCACACCAGGCTGTGCACACCAGGCTGTGCACACCAGGCTGTGCACACCGGGCTCTGCACACCAGGCTGTGCACACCGGGCTCTGCACACCAGGCTGTGCACACCGGGCTCTGCACACCAGGCTGTGCACACCAGGCCCTGCACACCAGGCTCTGCACACCAGGCTGTGCACACCAGGCTCTGCACACCAGGCTCTGCACACCCAGCTCTGCACACCAGGCTGCAGGCACACCCAGCTCTGCACACCAGGCTCTGCACACCCAGCTCTGCACACCAGGCTGTGCACACCAGGCTGTGCACACCCAGCTCTGCACACCAGGCTGTGCACACCAGGCTGTGCACACCAGGCTCTGCACACCAGGCTGTGCACACCAGCCTCTGGACACCAGGCTCTGCACACCAGGCTCTGCACACCAGGCTCTGCACACCAGGCTGCGCACACCAAGCTCTGCACACCCAGCTCTGCACACCCAGCTCTGCACACCCAGCTCTGCACACCAGCTCCTCTGCACTCGCTGCCATGGGCAGGTGGTGGCTGCACTGTCAGGATCTTCACTCCAAAATGCAGCACCAGGCACCAATGGGTTGGGTTTGAAGGCAGAATGAGCTCTGTGTGCCACGGCTGTGGGATCCAGAGTGTCTAACCCCAGGCAGTCTCAGGGCTTTGCTGCTCACAGTGACACCCAGATGGGTAAGAAATTCTCTTTTCCCAGCCCGGTGCTCCAAGAAGGAGTCAGAGCTCTTCAGTTCTTGCTCTCAAGGTTGTTCATTGCTCCTTATCTATAAAATTCTTTTTCCTGCCCTGCCCAGCTCTGCTCAGCAGGACAGACAGAAGCACTCTGCCTGCTCTGGGTGGTGTTATCTTTTTATACTAAAAACTACGAGTACAATATTTACAATTACTTCCCAATGCCCATCACCTGTGTTAGACAGTGAGCTTCTGCTCTAAACCAATCCCAAAGTGCCACCATCACCCAGAAGATGGAGGCTAGAAAGAAAAAGGAAAAAGGACAGGGCATGCCCAAATTCCTCCATCTTGAGACCCCAAGCCCCCAATCTAAAAACCCAAAAAAAATCTATTTTTTTCACCCCATGACAAACTAACTATTATTCTACTTAAACTTTTTCGAGCTGTAACCCTTCATATAAAGGTAATTGTTTTTTCCAAGGGCCAAATCCAAGGCACAGGGGTCTTGGGCTGTGTGCCAAGGTCTCTGAGCCCCCGGGCAGGGCAGCCAGAGGGATTTCCTGGGTTTTGACACGGCAGGGTTTCCATCACTGCTCCCACCGGGAATCCCTGCAGTGGGATGCTGCTGCCCGTGCCCTGGGGCTGCAGTGGGAGGCAGCGCTCTTCTCCTGCCCTGCTGCCCGTGCCCTGGGGCTGCAGTGAGAGGCAGCGCTCCCCTCCTGCCCCGCTGCCCCGTGCTGGGCTAGGGGCTGCAGTGGGAGGCAGTGCTCTCCTCCTGCCCCGCTGCCCGTGCCCTGGGGCTGCAGTGGGAGGCAGTGCTCTGCCCCTGCCCTGCTGCCCCGTGCTGGGCTAGGGGCTGCAGTGGGAGGCAGCGCTCTCCCCCTGTCCCGTGCTGGGCTGGGGACTGCAGTGGGAGGCAGTGCTCTCCCCCTGCCCCGCTGCCCGTGCTGGGCTGGGGGCTGCAGTGGGAGGCAGTGCTCTCCTCCTGCCCCGCTGCCCCGTACTGGGCTGGGGGCTGCAGTGGGAGGCAGCGCTCTCCTCCTGCCCCGCTGCCCGTGCCCTGGGGCTGCAGTGGGAGGCAGCGCTCTCCCCCTGCCCCACTGCCCCGTGCTGGGCTGGGGGCAGCTCCAGCCCAGGCCCGTGGGTACCCAGGGCTCACGGTGGGCACCGCCGAGCCCCAGCCCTGCCTCACAGCCCTCGCTGTGCTCTGGGCCCCAGCACAGCCCTGTGTGCATCACTGCTGACAGCATCTGACAGGCCCAGTCTGCCAAAATACTGACTGGCCCCACAGATTCCCCCAGTTGACTCCTATTGCAGCTGTCTTCCTGATTTCCTCTGCCTCCTTCAGCGCGGCTAGCCCGCAGTCACCATCAGAAGAATGACACAGGCGTTGTTCGGGCAGTCAGCTCGCATCAGGAGCGTGGATTTCACCGGGTTCTGTTTGCTGACATTCACTCAGCTGTCACGGAGCGGGCAGCAGGCAGTCATATGTCACCGTCACATCCCATCGCCAGCGCTGTCACTCGCAGCCTGGGAGCGCTCACTGGGCGTGCTGGGGCTGTGCCCAGGGACTGCAGCCTGCCCGGGGGCTGGCACCGAGCTGGGCCCCGCTGCTGCCCCGTGCTGGGACCACTCCGAGGGCACCAGTCAGCCCAGTCTTGCAGAAACGAGAGCATTGCTCCAGAAACGAGAGCATTGCTCCAGAAACGAGAGCATTGCTCCAGAAACGAGAGCACTGCTCCAGCAGGCACGGCCGTGCCACCATGCACCCCGGGCTGGGCTCCAGGAGGGCAGGGCCGGGGAACACCGGGGCTGGGGAACCCCTGTGTGAGGTGGGGACACCCCTGTGTGGGGTGGGGAAACCGTGTGTGAGATGGGGGCACCCCTGTGTAGGGTGGGGAACTGTGTGTGGTGTGGGGGCACACCTGTGTGTGGGGTGAGGACACCCTTGTGTGATGTGGGAATACCCCTGCTGTCCCCGGTGCTGAACTGTTTAATAAAAAGGAATAAATGGTAGCGGATGGAGCTGCTCCCTCTGAGCACACAGTGTTAAATCTGCCCAGCCCGGGCCCTCTCCAGGGGCTCCCCCCGAGTTACTGCCAGGCTGGGCCATAAAGCATCGCTCCAGGAGGAGCCCCCAAAGCCCCAATTCCCTGCACCCTGCCCTGCTGGCTCCTTGTTTGGTGCAGGGAAGGGCAATAGCTGAGCTGATTGCTGCAGCCACAGCCGCTGAAGGTGTCCTGAGAACTGTCACCTGTCACCAACACACCCCTTACTCACCTGCCGTCAGCTCGGCGGAAACAACAAGGATTTTGGGGGTGGCTGCCATGGTCTGGTCAGCACCTGCCTCCAGGTGCCTCTGCTGCAAAGGACAGCGTGCAGATCCCTGCTGCATGTGCCCTCGGGGCAGTGCCGGCAGCTCCTCACCTGCCCGGCTGCTCCTCACCTGTCCCACCCTGTGCCAGAGCTCCAGCCCCCCATCCCTGCCAGCTGCTCTCCTGTCCCACCCTGTGCCCAGGGCACGGCCAGAGCTCCAGCCCCCCATCCCTGCCCGGCTCCTCCCCTGTCCCACGCTGTGCCCCCGGCCATGCCAGAGTTCCAGCGCCCCGTCCGTGCCCGTCCCAGCCTGTGAACCCCGGCTGCTCACACCGCACCACTCCCTCCCGGGGCCAGGCCGGGCGGGCAGGGTTCTCCTGCCCTCGAGCATCCCAGCACTTTCATTTTTTCCCTTTTCCCACCCAGGACAGCAGGAGAGGGCGCTGCGGTCCTCGGCTGAGCGAGCGCTGCTCGGCAAAGACCGAGCCCAAGGTTCGCGAAGCCCTGGGGAGCCTTCCCCGAGCGCGCCGGGAGCGGTCAGACACCGATAGAACGGGAATGGTTTGGGTTAGAGGGGACACAAAGCCCATCCCGTGGCACCCCCTGCCATGGCAGGGACACCTCCCCTGTCCCGGGCTGTGCCAGCCCTGGGGTGGCCCTGGCGGAGCAGCACATCCCTGTCCCCAAGGGGGCCGTGCCACCCCCGAGCAGCTGTCAGAGGGAACAGACCCCCAGTATAGGTTGGTACAAGCGCAGCTCAGAACTTGCCCAGGCCGAGGAGCAAACAAACAAGTGTGAATGGCACAATGAGGGCTATGTCTGCTGGCACAATGCAGAATTGCCCCGTATTATTTTCACGTTGCCAATAAATAATTGCCTTTATGTAGAACAAGAAAAGCCAAAGCGATATTCAGTGCTGCTGGAGATGTAAAACTAATCCTTTAAAAGGCACTTATGGCTGCAGGAGGCCCTGTATAACTCCTTCCTTGCCTCCTCTCCCTTGCCAGCAGTCCTCAGCTTTCCCAGATGATTTCCAAGTGCAAAGCTAAGTCCCAACTCCAGACAAATCTAGAGTAAAACGGTTTAAAAATATTGACACCACTGCATGGTGCTTACACAAAGGTCTTTCAAAACAGAGAAGGGTGATATCCAGGTGAGACAAAAATCATGGATTAAAACCCACCTGCTTTTGACAAAATAATCTTTCAAATTTTGCACCTAAACTTAGGATGAAAATGAGGACGCCTGAGAGAGTCTGACTGGTGGCACTGGGACAAGAGGTGCTCCTGGTTCACCAGGCTCACCAGCTGCACACAGGCACGGGCAGGGGGTGCCAGCTGAGCTGCTGCCCCCGGGCCAGCCCAGAGCCCGGCTGTGCCTCGGGAGGTGGCACTGGTCACCGGTGCCCCAAAGCCACCCCAGGCTGGCACCGTGGCCAGCCAGCGCCACCAGCACTGCCCACAGCTGCCCTGGCCTGGTGGCACCTCGGCACCCACTGGGACAGGCAGGGCTGGCAGAGGGCACCGGGACAGACAGACAGACAGACAGACTGCAGAACAGAGCAGGGGTGGTGGCAGATATCCCTGTGGGTGCCCCTGCCCTGGCAGTGACACGGGTGCCACCCTGCCAGCTCCTTAAGGCACGCCTGGCAGCAACAGGGGCCCAGCCAGCTCCAGCCCTGCCTGGTCTGAACACAGCTCTAAAGGCAGAGGGAGAAAGGAGGATGACCTGAACATGCAGGGGTGTGCATTTAGCAAACTGATTATTTATTTTCCTGTGCTACGGATGCCTGTGCCCCCGTCAAAGCCAGGGTGTTACATTTCCACCGTGTATTATAAATCATGTACAAAAAGAAGAAAAGCAGTGACCTTGTTGTGTGAAGAGACACGTTTGGGGGAGCAGAATAAAGGCAAGCCCGGAGCAAGGGCTGGCGCGTCAGGCACTGCCCTGAGTTCACAAGTGCATCATGGACTCGAACTCGTCGATGCGCTGTTTGGTGTTTCCTTTGCGGATCCTCCGGTAGGAGATCGTGTTGTACCTGGAGTAGCTGTGTCGGGAGATGTCGTTCTTCTTGCCCAGGCTGGGCGGCTCCCCCGCCTTCTCCAGCGGGGAGTTGCAGCCGGGGCTGCCCGGGGGCGATGGCTGCTTGTCCCGCGGCTGCGGCCGGGACGCCGCGCTGCTCTCCTTCTTCATCTCGATCACCTGAACCTCGTCCTCCTCGGTGTCCTCCTCCTCCTCCTCCTCCTCCTCCTCCTCCTCCTCCAGGGCCGCGTTCTCTCGGGGCTCGGCGCTGCCCGCCGGGGTCTCCGGTGCCTCCCTGCCGGCTGCGGACACCGCGCTTGTCCCCGCCGCGCTTGTCCCCGCCGTGCCTGTCCCCGCCGTGCTTGTCTCCGCTGTGCCACCCGGCCCTGCGCGACACGTGGGACACGGCGGCTGCGGCACCACCGGCTCCTGCCCCGGACTCACCTTCGGGGTGACACAGGGCCAGGCCAGAGCCGGGTGGCACCCCAACACCTGGGGACAGCTCCCAAAGCCACCCCCTGTGCTTTGGAATGCCCCCCTCGTACTGGCATCCCAGTATCCCATCCCATTATCCCATCCCATTATCCCATCCCATCCCAGCATCCCATCCCATCCCACTATTCCATCCCATCTCGTCCCATTATCCCAGGGAAGGGAAGGGAAGGGAAGGGAAGGGAAGGGAAGGGAAGGGAAGGGAAGGGAAGGGAAGGGAAGGGAAGGGAAGGGAAGGGAAGGGAAGGGAAGGGAAGGGAAGGGAAGGGAAGGGAAGGGAAGGGAAGGGAAGGGAAGGGAAGGGAAGGAAGGGAAGGGAAGGGAAGGGAAGGGAAGGGAAGGGAAGGGAAGGGAAGGGAAGGGAAGGGAAGGGAAGGGAAGGGAAGGGAAGGGAAGGGAAGGGAAGGGAAGGGAAGGGAAGGGAGCCATTGTGGATGCAGTGCCCAGCTGTGCCCCATGGGACGTGTCCCTCCCTCAGCAGTGGCCACCCCTGCTGCCATGGCCATCTCCCATTTGCCCTGTTTGGCACGTCTCTGCGGTTAATGATGCTTTAGTGTCGAAACAAATGGTCTATTCAAGGTTTTGCCTGTGGGGTCCAGAGTATTAATTAGACTAAATTGGTCGGGTACTAAAAAGCTGCCTGCAATTTGGAGATAAAGCGCTGTGGTTGCAGGGCGGGTGCAGGGGGCCCACGAGAGATCCTTTAATAGGTTTTATTGTGTGCTCCTAAAGCAGCACAGCTGGAATATGGATGTCAGCTCTAAATGGGAAAGCCTCCACCACTATTCACCTCCTCACAGCCTAGGCAGTTGCTATGAAATATTAATTTGGCCATGACAAATGTTCAGGATATTTTTCCTTTTGTTAATGGGAGCAGGGTTTGCTTGCAGGGCACAGCCCGTGGCTCATTTAGAGCCCACTTCAAGGCTCAGGGCAGAGCATCACCAGCAGCTCCCGGTGCAGCCACTCTTGTCCCAAAGAGCCAACAAGAAAGGAGGAGCCCATGGTGGGAGGTGGGGAAAGGAATAATGCCAGAGCCCCCTTTGGAGAGACGTGGCTGTTATCCTCCACTAACGCACCATGAAATTCTCCTCCTTTTGGAGAAGTGGCTGCAGTTTGCATAGTGAAATAAATATGTTCATTTCTGCATATACTCGGTGCATTTTTAGCTCATGGCCAGGACAGTCAGTGACCCCCCTGCAGCCCCACTCACCACAGGAGGTGGCTGAGGCTCCCGCCCTGGCTCCTGCTCATTTCCACCATTTTCACCCAGAAATGAGCACAGCAACAGCCAGGAACAGGTGTTTAGGAGAGCAATTTTGTGTGGATACCTGGGCATTGGGGAATTCAACACTTGGTGAATCAGGCAGGAAAAGAATTTGGGTTTTGTGAGCACCAGCAGCCTCACGAGGTTCTCCTCTGAGATGGGGCAGAAGACAGAGAATCTCCCAACCCCATGAGGCTGTTGGGACCTCCTGCCCAAAGACCCCACAATGCTTGGATGCCCCATGGGATATGTAAAACTCTGGCAGGAAGATATCAGCTGTGGTTTCTAAGGTGCAGCAACTCACAGGTGAGAGATGAGTCACTACTCCCTGGAATAGAAGGGTCTGACCCAATTAAAAAATAATAATAACTACCTGCATCCACTGTCTCTGTGCTACACACCAGTGAAACCCCACATCGGATGGCATTGTGCATTACCTTCCCCTGATCCCTGGCCATTGGTCCCTGCGTCCTGGATATCCGCTGGTCCCTGCTGCGGTGTCCCAGCGTTCTCCTCTCGCTTTTCTTTGGGAACACAAAGCACAAGACATGGGCTGGTGGAGCAATTAGTGATGGCAATCAGGTTTTAATGGCTGCAGACCAGCAGGTTTTCAGAGCAGATTTAAATTGCTCATTTCTTTACTTATGGTCTTTTCATTGCATCCCTCAAACGTGTCCCAGATTCCGAAATACTCCAAGTCACTGTTACAGCTACCACAGACTGGGAATTTTGGCTAACACACACAGCACATCCCATTATTCATCAGGCTATGGATAAAGCAGAACTTTTCTTTCCCAACACCTAGAGACAGGCAGCCCCGTACGATACCTTGGCATCGCTGCTCTCCAGCAAAATTCTCAGGACTGGTGTCCTCGGGCAGTGAGTTTCTATTTTCCTCCAGATTTTCCTTTTCAGGTGAAGTGTCAGGGCTCGTTTCAGCATTTGCGTACGGGACTGTCCCAAGGGATTTTGCAATTTCTTGGAGGCCACCGATGACCTGGAGCGGGCCGTCCTGCGGGGGAAGGCTCCCGTTGCACGCGGGCATGGTGGCAGCTGCGGGCGCTTCTTCTGTCATGCTGAGGGCCGTGCCGGGCCGTGCCGTGCCGGGCCGTGCCGGGCCGGGCCCCGCTCCTGCCCCGGGGTGGGCAGCTCCTCCTCGCCCCTTCGCCCCGGGGTCTGTCCCCTGCGCGAGTGGCCCTGGCGCGTCTCCTGTGCCCAGCGCGCACCATCCGCTGTGCCCGAGGCTCGCCAGCCCAATCAGCGCCTCCCTCGTCGCCAGGCTCTGCCCGTTGCATAATTAAATGCACCATTATAATTTACATAAACAAACAATCTGAGGCAAGGAAGCTTTTGTGCCGGCCTGGAGAGCGGGGCTGTGGGCATGTCACCCCGCGGGAATAAACAGGACCTTGTGCTCCGGGCACAATGGCTCTTTGTGTCCCCGCTGGCCACAGGGACAGCCTTTGTTCTGACCCCTAATCCCCGGAGGGTGACCACCTTCCCCAGCACCTGCCACCTAACCCGCTTAACATTCCCCAGCGGGTTTGCGCCGGGAACCGCGCAGGGGATGGAGCTCACCAGGGATGGAAATCACCAGGGATGGAGCTCGCCATGGATGGACCTTGTCAGGGATGGACCTCACCGTGGATGGAGCTTGCTGTGGATGGAGCTCGCCGTGGATGGGACTTGCTGTGGATGGGGCTTGCTGTGGATGAACCACGCTGTGGATGAACCTTGCCATGAATGGAGCTCGCCATGAATGACCCTTGCCATGGATGGAGCTCGCCATGGATGAACCACGCTATGGATGAACCTCACTGTGGGTGAAATTCACCGTGGATGAACCTCACTGCAGTTGAACCTTGCTGTGGATAGAGCTCACTGTGCATGAACCTCACCAAGGATGAACTTTGCTGTAGATGGAGCTTGCCATGGATTAACCTCGCCACAGACGGAGCTCACCATGGATGGAGCTCACCATGGATGAACCTCACTGTGGATGAACCTCACTGTGGTTGAAGCTCGCCATGGATGGACCTTGTCATGGATGGACCTCACCAGGGATGAAGCTCACTATGGATGAACCTCGCCATGGAGGAACCTCACTGGGGATGCACCTTGCCAGGGATGGAGCTCGCTGAGGATGGGCTCGCAATGGATGGACCTCATCATGGATGAACCTTGCTGTGGATGACCCTTGCCAGGGATGGAGCCCACCATGGATGAACTTTGCTGTGGATAGAGCTCACCATGGATGGACCTCACCATGGATGAACCTCATTGTGGATGGAATTTGCTGTGGATAGAGCTCACCATGGATGGAGCTCACCATGGATGGAACTCACCATGGATAGAACTCATCGTGGATGAACCTTGCTGTGGATGACCCTTGCCAGGGATGGAGCTCGCCATGGATGGATGAACCTCGCTGTGGATGAACCTCACCGTGGATGAACCTTGCCATGCCCTGGGGCACAATTTGGTGC